>JYFJ02001287.1:0-84451 GCA_000934665.2 Catajapyx aquilonaris
GCGACATAGCGAAATGAAACAACCGCTAGTATGCGGTTGGGTGGCCATAAGCTCGTCTGACGACCTCGCCGCGAGGTAGAGAAAATTTCGGTAAGGGTGGCCTCAGGATCAAGCTTCGACACTACACGATGTTACTCACTAGATTCGTCATGCCTGGTCCCTCAAATGACAACGCAAGCAATTTTTTGCAGATTCTTGCAAAAACGTGAAAAAACTGTCTGTCTTATTAACGATGCAAGAAATCATTGTCACATTTGAACTTCTGCATTTAATAGCATACACATAGGACATCCTGGGGCCTATTTCATAAATGTGAAATGTTCTACATTTCATTCGTAATAATAATTGACTGGTTTCATAAAACTATGAGTGACAAGTGGATGAGAAACCAGGAATACAAGCACATAAAAGCAGGTGATGGGGCTCTTCTACACCAAATTCTGTACACTAATTATGGCTACAGAAACTACAATCATTTACTATACTGTATATAATATGTACTACATGTGCAGACTTATGGAATACTTAACTGTTAATAAGATATTAATGTCAAACTTGTCTTACCTAGAATTCGTTGCTGCTCAGTTATGTTGGTGATTCCCTTGACACTCATACCACTGATCAGCACCACAAGGATGGCCCAGTGAACTTCCTTCATGCGGATGAAACTGAAGTACTGCCAAGTAATGGTACAGTGTGAATTCTTATAAATTATGGGCAAGTTGCTATTACAAATAGTGGAGGGCCAGAGCTTAGCGAAACAAAGATAGTCATGGGTCAATGCTTCTTTGCACATACCTTTCTGGAAGTAAGTAGAGCTGCAACTGCACACATGTGTGGGGTCAGAAGCAGTTTTAGCCTCATGACAAGAATGGCCATCACAGCAAAGGCAGCCAGTTGCATCAGGACATACGCAACTGCAGGGTCCCACCTCCCTGCCCTTCTCCGTTTTCCTCCTCCACTGCTTCCTCCTTCTCCATCCCCTGTCCCTCCTCCCCAAAACCACCCCACCCATCCCCATCCCCAACCTCCACTCTGGAGCACAACAGCTACTACCACTGCCACCACACAAGGCAGGAGGAGGGTGGCACTCAGCTTGTACACGGTATCACGGCTCATAACATCGTACTCAGGAGCACAGGTGTACATCAATGTGTGGAAGTCTCGGTAGCTGCTGAGCTTAGATCGCAGCAGGTTGAACACATGGGCCTGGAAGATGCATACAATAACTTGTTAGTGTCATAATATGGGCACACAAGAGAGGTGTGGTGGCCGAGTTGGTAACGAACTCGGCTTGCTGAGCAGAAGGTCCCGGGTTCAATCCCCACCGGGGAGTTCCCTTTCGCTTGCATCAGGAGGGCCTCTAACCCACGCCTTGGAGGCGTCAGGCAACCTAACCTCCAGGGAGACTGCACATGACCCAGATCCAGACATTTCACTAGCATCTGTGTCTCCTCCCCAAAAAATCCCCATCCCTACCCCATGTCCTTTCTTCCCTGCACGGAATTGAAGAAAATTACAAGAAAAATTGAAAATATGGTGGTGTTCCACCCCCCCTCGAAGAGCGCTGACCTCTCCATGGGGTAAATAAATACAACATTTTTAAAAAATGGTCACAAATTTTTATAATTCCATTTGCTTTTTGTTGACACATTACAGAATGTCTAGTACTACTTATGAGAAAGAGAATCCAGGGTAAAAGTTCAGTTAACTCAAACACTTCAGAGATCAGGCATTTTGGCCTGGTTAAAAACTATGCCCACTGAGTTAGCTGACCTCCCATGATTTCTGGGAAGTGGGATTTGCTCATTCAAGTGCCCAGGATCATGGCTTAAATTGCCAATCTCTAATCAGTCCACTCACATCATCTTTAATTCCAACCCATTTGGTGAGGCACAGCTTGATTGTGACTGCAGTAGCCAGGACCATGGCAAGCTCAATGAGTCGCCGTCTCAGACCAAGGAGTGAACCAACAGCTGAATCACAGAGGCCCATCACCAGCAGGCCTGCCACCACCAGGCAGCTCAGGTATGAGCTTAAAAGCATTTCGTTGCCAAAGAGGAGCAAGACACTCTGTTGCACAGATAGCTGTTCCATGTATAAAAGAATTAATTCATTAATTAATAATAACAATGACAATAACAGGGAGTAAAATGAAAATATTAAATAATTTTTAAATGAAGGAGGAAATCACATAAATTATCCCACTTTACACTGGTTGACTTGATTCCTAAGGGTATACTGGCCCCCCAGGTCACATTTACTTTATACTGGCATGCTTCTCTATGCTCAAATGTTTGGAAACAAGTTTTGCCATTGCAACAGTAAAAAATAATACCCACCGTCTGTGCAAACAGGATGGACAACAGGACAACCTTCTTGATAATCCCCAATGTGTACAGTGCAAAAACCACCACCAGCTGAGTCAGGAGTATAAATTGTGAAAACTGCCATGGCAGCAGGAAGAGCGTTGTGAACAGATTCAGTACCAGACACTGCAAGGGAAAAGTTCGAAATTTAACACAAAATCATTCCAATACACCTTGAGGTATGGATTTACCTGCTTTAAAGACAATTTGGATTGACGTAAGCAGTAGCAGAGGCAGATCATTTGCGCCACACAGAAAGGGTAAGCAAAGCTTTCCCTGAGGGTTGGAGCCCACTGCACTCGTGTACTCTGCAATTCAATTAGGTCGGAGAATTTTGAAAAACAATTCACTAAAAACAAATTCAATGCAGTAAACAGCACTGACACTGGCCAAACTTAGAAGCCTGAGATTGATTGAAAACCTGCATTATAAAATTTATTTTCCAAATTACTTTAACATGTTCTCTAGTTACACACCTAGTCCAGAAATAAAATAATTAACATCCCATATGGGTGTATTATTTTATATCACTTTGTATCAATTATTTATCATGGGTCAGTGTGGCCTTGTGTTTACCACTGCTCAGCAAAGGAATCAGTTAAATATCTCAAGTGAGAGCCTTGGGCACTTGATCTTTGTTTTACATAAATGTACTCAGGCAGAGGGTCAAAGAACAGTTTCACCAAAATATTCCGTAAACATTTTAACAAAATACCAAATCCTACTAGACCATTATGGCATTATAATAACACTAGGTGAATAAAAGTGTTCTCACCTCACCATGATTGTAGAAAAAACACATCACTGATATCACACCACCAACCAAGGAATCACTGAAAAAAAAAAAAAAATCAAAATGTAAAAAAATGTGAGGAAACTGTGACCATCAAATGAAATTCTCACCTGAGAAAAAATCCAAAAATGAAGAGGCAGGTTACAGAAAGGCCTGCACAAATCCAGACCCCAGTGAGGTAAAAATAAGTAGGGTCACCCAATCCTTCACAGCTCCAAACAGGACTGAGTCCATTGCCCCTTTCCACTTGCCAGCACACTTTAGTTGGAATGCCAAGGTAGCCCATCATTGACTCGTATAACCTGTAGCAGGCACCCAACGTCACCTGTAATAGAAATGATGAAACCACGTGACAATCTTGTAACAATTCTATTTGTCCAATTCTCACCTCTGGGTAGAGATTGAACCTCTTGAGGGTGTTTATTGTGGATGGATGCTCAGTCGTATTGTCGAACACAAGGTTTAGAAGCCCGTCTATAAATGTCGGGGCTTCTATAAGAGTTTTGTAGTAGGAGTAGTAAAGGCCCTAAAAGGAAGTGCCATTCAAAATAGTAAGATACACGAGTACCTCATTTTTCCTGGATACAGTTACGCTTGTCATGCCCTGTGCACTATGACATACAAACTGTGTGATCTATACAAAGTTAATCATGACTTAGCAAGTACAGCCAATTTGTGCACTCCTTTAAATTTTTCCTTTGAATTTTTGCGAGGCAAGGCATATTTTTAAAGGTGAATCCGTTAAAATTATCTAATCTCAACTGCCTCTCATGGTGAAGTATTGGGTAACTAATATTACAGCAAAAATTTGTGCAAGCGACGAACACCTGTTTTATTTGAGCTAAAGTTACCCACCATTTCTGACCTAAACGTCATCTCCCTCTCCAGGTTGGACAGGTGTGAAAAGTGCCTGTCATTCTCAAACATGGTGGACACATGGAAGCTGTTGAAACACCCACATCCCAATGCTGGAAACAATAATGAGAAAACATCAACGACGCATGCCATCACCTGCAATAGATCTACTACTGTATGTATCATATTATCTTATGGATATTCTGTACAACTATTTTCCATTCCTCGAGGGGGTTGACATCCTTTGTAAAACCCATCACCCACCGATGAAGATGACTGCTGCCCTGTAGGAGTATGACCCTTTGCTGTCTCTCCTGCTGAGCTGCAGCTGGACGGCCTTCTTCTCCCTCCTGCCTGGAGCCTGGCTGTTCCCTGCCTGCTCGTCCTTCCCCTGGCAGGAGGCTGCTGAATCGGCCTTGTTTCCGCCCCTGCAGCTGCCGCCGGCCGAGGAGGAAGAGCCCGGCCTGTCCTTTGCCGCCATCTTGGGCAGGGGGCTGGGGTGCAGGGGAGGGGAGGGGAAAGAGGGGAGCTCGATACGGTAAGGAGACTGTTGCCAACAGATACCGTAAACATACTGGTTGCGTGGAGGGTTGCCTGCACTCCAGGATGACCTTAATTGTGACCACATGCTGGTGACGGTTAGTTACTACTACTACTACTACTACTACTACTACTACTACTACTACTACTACTACTACCCTCGAGTGCCCATCTATAATATTAAAATGCTTGCGGAGCGCGGCCGAGCCCTCTGATTGGTCCGCCCCCGTATTGTTGCCGCCACCTCTTCCCATTGGCCCCCGTCCATTGTTGCTGCGACGTGTCCATGACGCATTGTTACCATGATGCCTCCGATTGGCCCCCGTTCCGAGCATGCGCAGTGGGGGTTGAACACGTCCAGTTGCATGTTGACCTCCTTGGGCGAAGGTCGCTTTTTTTCGTCTCTCCCGCCGGACCTTTTACCCTTCTCCTCCCACCCTACCTGTGCCCCCCTCGCCGCGGGGCCCTGGTGGCTCATGTCAAGTATACCCAGGACATTCGCCGAATCAATTTGTTCGTAACCTAGCAACTTACGATTCGACCTGACCCATGACAATGACACCATCTGTATTCTGGTGAGGCTTGAGGAATTAATTCCGGGGTCCCTGCGGTTTGGTCCCTGGTCACTTCCCCGACTTCAAACCCAGAAGCAAAACAACGAATCAAACGGTCGGCAAGCAGCAGGTACTGTTTCCTAATTGATTCGGCGAATGTTTCGTATACTTGACTTCAGCCGCGCACTGGCTTATTGAAAAATAGCCTTATGCACTGGTGGAGAAATGTACATACACATACACAACATCACGGCTTAATCCCAGACATGGGGTAGCCAGCGACGAAATGTAAGTTCCAAATTCGAAACGTTAGCATTATTGGTCGGACTGCTCTGTTACTGCGCACGTAGGCCTACCACATGCGGTGCTTTCACAGCTGGGAAGTGCAGTACACTGTCTTCGAGGCACTTCTTTCGGTGTAGTGTCGGAAACTGACTATACCGTCGAATACGTAGAATCGATCGTAAGAAGGCGGGTTGCAAACCTCCCACGCTCGAATTATTAGCCTGGAATGTATATATTGTTGTTTTTTCCAGTTGTGCCAACTGGCAGGTCGTTTATACAGTTACTAAAGGTTATTGAGTTGGCACAACTGACAACCAACATTTGGCAGGTTTTTGGGCCGTTTCTTTCCTTCTTTTCGTTCAAAATTCGATGTAGGAGTGATATTAATGAATAACAACTTTGCGCCNGGGGGGGGAAATCATCTACAGCCGGGTGGCCCGGAAATATACTTTTTAGAATCATCCGGCTCTCAGAAAGTCGATAGGCCTAACAGTTTACTCAGTCACTATACCAGTGGTTTCCAACCAGGGGGTCGCCGGCAGGGTCGGGGGTGGTCGGGAGCCTTTGTTCATTTTTTTTGTTTTTGCAATTTGTGTAACTTGAACCATTTTTGCGGCCGTACAGAGTGTATGTTTTCTGGAAATGGGTCAGTTGTAGCAGGGGCCGGGTGGTGGGTGAGGGTCGCACATTTATGGAAACATGTTTAAGGGGTCGCAGTTGGTAAAAGGTTGGAAACCACTATACATTGTTCTTATGGTTACATAATATTACCACAACACTGTAGGCTACTATGATAAACTTCCAAGGGTCCAGACTTTACGGGCCACCCTGTGCTGAGGGAATATGCTTACATAAACGGTCACGTGGGAGCAACGTGACCTTGGCATACACGACTCAACATGACGGGAACAGGGGAGGGGGAATCTGGAGCTGCTATGGTGGTTGAGTCACCATCCCAGAGATGGCAGGAGCATATTGAACCGGGTTTGGCACCGCAAAGGTCTCCTTCTCTATGCACATCCTCGCGCGCCAAATTCAAAAGCCCTCAGGACATCATAATAATTATGACGTCAAAGGTTTAATATAAGGAGGGGGGGAGGCAGGCGGGAGAGAGGTCGGGGGGAGGGGAGTATGATGCGGATAATTGTTGGATGAGCATCATTAAGAACATGACCTACACCGCAGGCCGCAGGCCTAGAAAAGAGAGAGCGAAGCGAGTGGTTTTCTTGGCCTGCGCCCTAGGAAAATACGAGCGGAGCGAGGGTTTTCCTAGTGTGTAGTATGATATGATAATATGTCTCTCATAGATGGCGCGTCCTTTCTCTGCATACTCCTGCCACTCATGGTCGATCGAGGGTACTACTAGCTCGGACAAACATCAGACGGAAAGAAGTCAAGTAGTAAGATGCTTGGAGAGGTTATTTAATTTAGTAATGATTTATTAAATTGAAACTTTTGAATATTGATGCCCCAGCAGCAATCATGTATTCAGCAAAGAGTTCACAGAATGCAACGTTTACTTTCCCATGCAATCCGTTTCCATTCGAAATCTCGCAGTTAAACTGAAAATAACGGGGTTTGTGATTCAGTACAGTAGATTTCAACGACTAGGCCACAGTTTGTCGACATGCAAGCCAGTGCGTGATGCCTCTTTACTTGAATACGACGCAGATGTTTACTGTAATGCTATAGCGTGAGTATGCTTGAAATCTAATCGCCTGCGTATAAGTAGCTTTCGGTTATCTGGCTCGTCAGCAAACTCGTTCATCAATCATTTTCAATAAAACGTTTATATGGCAGACAGACATGGCTGAGAGAGAGATTACAATTACCTGAGGTTGGATAGCATGACTATATAGGTGCGACATGTGAGTACAGCTCGCATTGTGCGATGCGATACTATTACTTTCCTCAACTGAACCATCTCACTGGCCATGAAGGAATTATTTCAGTTATTTCTTTTTGGAGAGTTTTATTTACATTTGTAGAGGAAAATTATTACCCAGTACCCTACCTATAAAGAATGTTTGTTGGAAGATCTGAATAATATTTAAGCGAAGAGACATCATCCTATCATCTGCGGTCATCTACCATCGGAATTACTTGCAAAATTTGATGTGAATGGTATGGGCACAAATACAGGAGATGCGTAGTTTCATGGGGCAGCGACTCAAACCTCACTTAACAAGAACTGGCAGGTTTGCATGGATGGGCACCCAACATCCTCCTAGTTTGTCAGACTCGTCTCACTTGATGAAACCCACTGGAGCTCAGAGATGCATTGGCTGTGGACTGAGGTCAATGAGCAAAGTGTATTAGAATATCAGCCTACGTCTTATCCCTACACATATAAGAGCAGTAGGCCTATATACTTGTACGCTGGTCATATTTTCGTTCACTTTATTGAATACGGAGGTTGATACAAAATACGGCATTATTTTGGTAACTGCATGCAAAATATATTCATTTCCCACCACAACAAACCTTTTCATTTGGCTAAATACTGTATAGTAAGTTATGTAGCGTTTTTCTAGATTTCGGGTCCTTTTACTTATAGAACTTTTTGCCCGATGTTGTAATTTTTGTGTAGATGAGCTAAACAAAAATAACTACCCAAACAAACACTTGCAACACACTATCTGTTTTTCCTGTAACTGTTCGATAAAGCAACGGAAGTGTGTAGCCTTATATTTACAATAATATTGCTTTGGCTTTATCTGCCAAATGTCAGTTGTAACTGCTAATTAAAAGTACTCATTATTTTTAACCTTTGCATTGACCACCCGCGAGGTAGGACTAAATGTTCCGTGCAGCCCGATCGAAACATAGGTGTCGTTGAAAAATGCTTCCGCAACTTGAAGTTAGAGTCATTATCCATGTCCATTGTTCCAGAAAACACGTCTATTATCATGACTGTGTGCTGACTCCGAACTTCAGACCTATTGATTCTAAGGGCAACTGAAGATCAACAAAGTGCCTAATAAGCAAATATAAAACCCAGAGATAGACAGAAAAATACTACGCGACTAATCTGCGCTGAAAATAAACGAATAAAAAGTAAAAACCCATGCCCTGTCATTCCCCAGATAAATTATACGTTTTAAAATTATTATTATTATTGCAGGCTCCAATTCTAATATGTGTGAAGGATATGCGGCTGGGGATGTCGATGTGTAAAAATGATATTCCTCAAATAAAATTGTGTAAATGACTCTTCCAGGTCATGTACTGCACACTGTATATAAAGTGTATGATTTGTTTTGCATGAAAACGCTGACTCTGACGTCAAAGCTTTTCACTCAACAAAAACCGCTCTATTAATGAAGTCAGATATGGTTAATTTATTACCACACAACCACGCAAGTCGTGTGCATTGGGCGTTATTAAATTCATTTTCATAAGTTTTTCCGATAAAGGTTTGACCATACAGCTTATTATTAAAAAGATACACACTACTGCACCTATACCTGGATGCGCACCATAAGTATTGAAAACCGATTATATTTGGAATTTAAATGCGCTGTGTAAATTCACGGCCAGACAGATTCACAAACGGAGGAATGCACACGCTACAGAAGTTCTCCGCATGAAGAAACATTCCCACTATACCACGCAATGACGTGTATTTTTGAGTGAAGGTCACAGAGAACCATGCCCTCAGTAAAGATATGCGGACGTGAAACATGCCTTTCATCAACATACTGTAGTAATATTCTTCACGAACAATATTCGTGCATATTTCAGGAGACGTCCAACTTGCGGATGGATTTTTTCAGTTATTGCATTTTGCTTTTGCTTTAAATGCAATATTATGGTAGAAACAGCAGTGTCGATTATTTTGTGTACAGCCCATGAGAGTGCAGAGGAGTATGTTGTATGGTCAGTGTATAGCAATATCGATTTGAGAGAACCTCCATTTTTCTGTCGCCATCCATTTCTCCATCCTTGCACAGCTACAGGGTATTTTGATGAAGGAAAAAAAAAGAGTAATGTTGGAGTCGGGTGTTGAAGTATCCTGCACACAGCCTGGGTCAAGAATGCTATTTTTACGAGATGGATCAATAAGCCGGGATATTTTTCCACTCAAAAAGGACATTAACCGAAACACATATGCCCAGCAGTTTCCAATGTTTTAAATATAATCTCCGCCATTTTTATAGTTAAACTCATCCTGTAATATTTCATAGGCCTCCAGCACTAATCCAGACCACGCATTTTACAGACGTTCCCTATATGTTAGAGAATAACGCTAATATGTTTGGGTAGATGCTCTTCAACTCTATTTGCAGCCACGAGTTCTCTCAGCTCCGATCCAACTTCCTGAACAATTCTCCAGCCCAGCTAGTGACAAGCAAGCCAGCTTCAATTTTTTTTGTGGACGGTTCGACAAAATCCTGGGCTGGAGATTACTGGGCGATTACCAACTCACGCCCCATAAAAAGGCTCTTTGTTGGGCAGAACTCTTCCATTATGTCAACCAAGTCAGTCTGCAGTTGATCGTATAAGGTCGCACAGGGCACTGAGCTTTACGACTCGTGAAACTAGCACAAGTCACTGCTTCTCCTTACCATAAAAAACTAAAAAATGGCATAAATATGCTTTTAAAAATAAATCTGGTTTCAGTGGTCCTCACTTCTGATCCGTAGCCGACTGGAATATACGGTACTGTGAGTTTTAAAGTGCAATATTTTGTCCTGATTGCTTGAGGCCATTGGCATCCGCAGATTATAACATTGTGATGAGCTTTTAACAGGATTGCCGGACGTATAGAGGGGGAGGCTATTTGATAGACCGAGACTAAATTGATGGCGCCCATGTATTCAGAGAAGCAAAGAATTTCTAATGTGGCGACAAATAAATAAACAGGTTGGACATCATTACCTGAAATCCATATCAATTAGCAATCACAATCGAATTATTTCGAAATATGAGCATTTGAAGTTGGAATATTACATTGTCTTGTTTCTATCAGTGACCT
Source organism: Catajapyx aquilonaris (assembly GCA_000934665.2). Taxonomy (NCBI): domain Eukaryota; kingdom Metazoa; phylum Arthropoda; class Diplura; order Dicellurata; family Japygidae; genus Catajapyx; species Catajapyx aquilonaris. The sequence goes on from JYFJ02001287.1 coordinate 10,375, forward strand.
TCGTCGAGGACGGTTTTAATTCATTCCTCGAAAACACGAGTTTAATATTGGTATTGTGTGACGCGTTTCTGCTGATAGGAGTAAGAAAAGACGCCCGTCCTTTTGAGACACGTCTAATCGATTAATTACCCCTAGAAATCTAAGACGCAGGTGCGATCCTGCGTCCTTGTTCGGTCCATCTCACTCGATAAAACTTACTATCTGTCAAAAAGAGTTGTTATTTGGCCAGACATGTCCTATGGCGCTACAAAACCATCAGCACTGGTGGTTTTTCCCCGTAGACTTTACCTTGGGCGAGTGTTGATGGTTGCGTCGCGCCAGGATATGTGGCCAAAATCTCCTGAACACTGTACTTTATGGGATGTTTTCATTGGTGGATTGATTGATTCTGGCACAACAGCAGCAACGGCTATGCTGCGCCAAACACATTGTCATGAGATGTTTTCAAACAATTCTCTATATGGAACTAGCATACAACTGATTTGGCCAATAATTTCGACCCAAATGTGACTTGCTCTTTCTGCTGTTTAAAACCCCCATGAACCGCAGAGACACATGCTATGCAGGCCAGAATTTTGATTGGCTTTTTTTTGTGATATCTGGTGTCGGGTGACAGGCATCACGCTTTGACGTGGGTGGTCAGACTGACACACATCGGCAGAATGGATGTGACACATGTAATGAGGAGGGCAAGTGATAAGACCCGGTACGAACTATACGCCTGGCAGTATACAGTACGGTGGTGTATTGAGCGAACGGTTGTATAGGTAGGTAGAGCTAGGGTTCGGGGTTTGTGGGTGGAAGGGTGGTGTGTGTGTGTGTGTGTATGGCTTGTCCCCTCCAGTGCAGGGAATCCGCCTGCGCAGGATATCCAGTGGAGAGCTCTCTCCTGTTGTGCCAACCAAGCCAGTTTCCTCAGCCGGTAGACTGAGCCTCATTCTCACTTGCTTGTCATTTACTCCGAGTGAAGTTCTGTGGTTCACTGTCCCTGGCTGTATAACTATAGCTGGCTGCTGGAGTTGACGTCATTAGTGTTCCTGGAACTCCCTGGTCTGGCTCGGGTTCCACTACGATACGCTCAATCTGATGTACTGTACTATACCTTGCGATTCAGTGGCAACAGGTAGCGAAAGACACCTGCTGTGCTGATGCCTATATAGGGCAGGTAAGGCGGACCAATTACTTACTCGTTTGGCGAATCTTAATAATTGGGGGGCAATTCCGTTATGCGAATTATGTGCATGCCAAATCATTTATATTGACAATTAATATTTATGAGGGCGGCGCACTCATACATATAGTGAAGCGTTGCTATTCTCATGCACAGTGTTATTGATCAAAGGACGGACTGCTGAAACTTTATTTCACGCCTATTAGTTTAATATGGAACATGCAGGAACAACCGTGATAACATGTTATTAAACATATCGATGTTCTGTTAAAAGGCTGATAATTTTCATGCTATTTTTGACATGTTAAATAATGCTGAGGTCAGCTTCAAACGTGGTATAGCGAGTGAACATAATCATGACTGGTGCCTGATGATGGTCGAATGTAGAGCAGTGGAATTATTACTATAGTATTTGGACAAAACATATTTTACATTGCAATTGAAAAAAACGACAAAATACATGTGATTAAGATATTACTATTTATATCCGACTCTAACCTGCTGTAAATGTTTATAATTCAGTTATAGTAATATTGTTGGACCTTTTTCCGAAAATGACGAGAAAGGGAAGTGCAACACATCATTATTATGATTGATATCAGTATACAGTGTACTTATCAATGTGCAAGGTGCACATTGTGGACCATATACGAGTATGAGAGCTATTTGCACAAATAACTTTGTTATTCAGAAAGTTGAAAGTGAGTATAGTATTGCCCAATGCAATGAATAGCAGGGAATATGATATATAGGCCTAATAAAAATAAGCCAGTTGCCGATTTATTTCTGTTGAGGCCAATTATACTTTCACACAGGTGTGGTATAGAGTAATGTTGCAGACCTAATGGACTGAAATCAAAAACATCAGTAGATGCAACCTTATTAAAGAGCTTCAGGTCTACATTTTAGCAAAAATGTATTTTAGTTGTAGGGCACTCAATATTTTAAAAAATTAAACCAATCAATTTGTACCAAGTGTGTGTAAATTTGACAGCAGTGTAACACAGAAAGGTATATAAAACCTTATACCGGTAATAATATATTATTTTCATTGGAGTTTCTCTGCGTGACCTAGTGATCTTATTAGCTGTGTAGCTACTAGTGAATGCGCTACACGGATATTGCCTTGGATATTGCATTATGTGCAAAATTTAACTAAGCAAGCAACTTTCCATTTCTATGAGAGTGACGAAGATTATTTAGCTTATTTTTGCATGCTGGTGTAGAACTAAAAAATACATTTAAGAGTAAGCTTACTATAAAATCCCATAGCGGAAAATCGACAGTCTGATGCAAACCGATATTAACAAGCATTTCTCTGATGACATTTTAAAATGACCTCGATTTTTCCAGAAATGTTTCTCACAGTGGTGGAAACCCTATCTCATACTATCATACATCTCATACATCATACATCATTTTAGTCTCTATACGTAAAGGCTTCCATGGGCTTCCTAATCCTTCATAGAGTGGGTTTCATTCCTCTTTTGACATAGTGTAGCCATATCCGGACGAAAAGTTCCCTTTCCCGATGCGACAGAACATCTATTTTAGGACTTGATTGGGTACATACTGCAGTGCACTTTATTTTTTCATAGCCTCATTCTATGGCGATGGCACCCTCGAGTGAAGATCAAAGGCTCAACATCAATCTGGATTTTCTTTATCAAAGCACGACAACGTTTTGAAGTATTCGCATGAGCGGAATAAAGTCAAATAAAAACGCCTTGCTCTTTGGAATCTTCATTTATACATCTGCCTCCAGGCATATATCACAATCAAGAGCCGAGTAATTATATTCAAAGCTGCTTTTATATGTCCTCCGTATGCAAATGTTAACACAAGGATGCTTGGAAGCTAAAACTGAAAGGCAAAAGAAGTCGGAGATTTTTCACCTCTTATACCTACTCCTGTGCAACTTACAAGTCAGTTCATTTCCACCCATTTGTCACAAATTATTACAAATTTACTTATTTTTACTTTTTGAATAGTTGAATATCACTCTTTCAAACTGCCGCAGTTTGCTATATAAGTGTTAATTAGGAAGGATGCCTTAACGAGCGTGGCCACTGTGCCCTTATACAAAGGCTGCATTAATATGGTAAAAGCCTAATTGCTCTTCTACTGTTTCCATGCCCACTGCACACGCTTACCCTTGACACCGAATATGTTTGCCCCCAAACCACAGTAATGACGCACGTTGATTTAATTTAAAGTCACTGCCCTGCTTCAAAAATATTTTCAACAGCCCACGGTTTCCACAGCCCCCTTCAAAACAGATCAATTTAATGAACACAGTACACTAAGCTTTATATGAGCTGAGACAAAGCCTTGCTAACAATGTACTAAAAGTGTCCATGAATTTTGCGGACCAAAAATCGATATGCACTAATGAAGGCCAGAAACATCCATTGTGCACTCCAGCTAAATCATTACTCCTACGTTATGCAGTATAATGTAGTTTTCTCTCCCCAATTCATTACATTTCCACAGGATTTGAAGAGGAAAAAAAACCCTCTCATCTCCCCACAGGTATGTGGTCCCAGAATATTGTCAACAGGGACTTTCAGTAAGCTGGCAGCCACCAAGTTAATGAGGAGCCTGCGTGTTAAGCTCCAATCAGGCCTCGGATATGGCTCTGACCAATTGAGTCTCCACTTAGCACAACAACCATAATCTCCTGCGTCACTCTAGGATATAATTGTGCGCACTATGGACTCTCTTAACTCCCTGGACATGACGCAATGCACGCAGGTTTATTAAGGGCCGCCCCTTATATATATATTTTTAAAAGATGATTCCTCCTTGACCCGGGATACAAGCACACAATGCACCGGTTGGACGTCAAGCGGCTATGTATAACGAAGAGGGGGAGTCGATTTCAAAGCTATCGCTTCGTCTCAATTAAATTAATTAAGGGAGTAGGGGCGGTAAAAGAGAACCCAATTAGTAGGCCCTTTTCATTTGCTTTACAGATCGATGACCCCCGGCCCTTTCTCAAGGTTTGTTTTTCTTTCAGTTTGTTTACAACAAACAACAACCGCTTTGGACGGTGCCAAAGGGTTAATACCTGCATTGCACAGGTCGAAGGTTAATGGGACACTGTGGTGGTGAGAATTAGGCAGGCTGTGGAAGGAAGCAGAGCTCAGCGAAGGAGCTGAGAGCAATATTGCATGCGACACGACATTGTGCCCTGCGACCTCCCGACCCCGTGCACTTCCACAGTATGGACGTCGAGAACTGCTTTTGGGCCTCTCGTGACGCTAATTCATCCTGGCTCAGATTTTGCTGCTCCGGTTTGGACACGGAGCGATAAGGCGAAAAAAGTGGGAGGGTAAAAGGAGAAGACCTCCTAACTCAAAGTGTAGAAAACGGTTTTCCTTGCCCTAACCTACCCATGTTCTACACTCATTCATGTCATATAAGTAATGAATTAATTGCATGATCATGTAAGCATATCATGACATGAAAGCATTTTTGGGTTGAGTTGAGCTGTAGGGTGGGTCAGGACTGCCACGAGACATTGGCTTTAGTATAACACCAAACTCTCCCAATGCTACAGGCTTCTGTACTATACTCTACTATACTACTACTGTAGTAACACTGTGTATCAGATAATAATATAATTACGAAGCTTTGTGAAAATGTGTTTTTAAAGTACATGTGCACGTTACAAGTGGTGAGCAATTTTACTGAGGTCATAAAATGTTCCATGCAGTTGTTCTACAAAACTTTTATCAGTTGAATACTGTACCGTGTTGTAGAATAAATTGCGGCACTGTTTACAGGCAAACGATCATTCATGTTGAGCTACATTAAAAACAAATGGTATAGATTATCATCGAGGTTTAAAGCCTGAAAAATCCTGCTTTCACAAATGGAGCTTACGTAAGTGGTATAAACGTGCATGCAGTGATAGATTGAAGGAATGAAAACAGGATGGCTTCCAATCTGGAGACCACCGTTTTGAATTGCGGAACAGGCTTGTTTTTTTTTTATCAAGCTAGTCAGAGCTATCCTTTTCTCGGCTGTCCTTTTAATGAAAAAGGGCATCTCCGGTTGAAAAGCATCCTCTTGAGAACCCCCTTTTAAGGCGGATCTTCCTGATAACGAATGCAACGAATTGACGTCACGTTCTCCTTCACATGGACGTTGTTGATGTAATTAGGTTGTACTGCACTGTACGTTCGCATTACGTGAACATAATTTTTCGAAATATCCGAAAAACAGTGTGAAAACTTTTCTTCATTCACAAATACCCGGAGTATAATCCTCTGACAATAACAATATCTGTATTCCCAACAGTCGCATAAGCCTCACTGGAATAATTAATCCGGATTTATATTCCCGCACCCTCGAAGGCAAATGTGGCATATGAACTCCGCGTCAATATAATCTATCGCTCCGGTAACCATGGCAGCAGCTAGCGTTCGTAGCTGCAAGCCACAGTTATCTAAGATTTTCTTCCTCTACCTGTAAAATTGAATCCGGCCCTTCAATCCTCTCTCGATTGGATGCTCATCCCTCCGGTTATTAGTACTCCAGGAGCAATATTATGGATTTGAGCCATCTCCACACTACAAGACTCTATATAGACACGACACTAAACTATGTACACGTAATATGGCTTGCTGCCTGTGGTGTTTGCAAGGACCGTCGATCTTGCGCTATGATCATTAGTATAGTTCTCTAAGAGAAGGCGCAACATTATTTTTCGCTTATAATCCGTTGAAGCCATAAAGCATGATTTGCAGCAGAGAAAAAAAAGTGAGAGGCACAAGAGCGCTGGATAGGCTTTAGTTGGATTCAGGAGATTTGAAGGCCAACATCTGACACCCAAGGAACAGATTTCCACATCCGATAGAGCCCCTACAAAATATAGTGTCAACCAAAACAGACTTGTCATTGTGACGAGCCACATTGGTTTTGGACAGAAAGAGCAGTCACAACAAAGAGAAACTCTTTAATAGTGAACTGTTTCTAAAATGCTTAACGAAATGTCATACGATTCATATAAGAAATTACTGACATCCAGTAATAAATGTAAGCTGAAAGGATTACAGCACCTCACTTTTCACCTGAGCAGTGCAAATTTCCTATGTCACATTCTGTTTGTTTTAAATAAGGAAAAGTGTGTCGCCGATTTCTATCTAACTTAAACTACCCGAAAGCTGCCAGTCTGCTATATTTATAGCCCCCCTACTTGTCATTTCCCAAATTCGACCCAGAAAAAAATTTTAGTTCCCATAATGTGAACAAAAATCCATTTCTCTTTTCCTTCCCCCTCCAGGGATCTGAGATGAGGATGCTCCATCCATAGGCATCATACAAACAACGTAGTGTACCATCATCAGCAGAAATCTCGCAGCATCGTGCGCCTGCTCCATTCCTCCCCTCCCTCCCTCCCTACCCCCCCATTCAGCCAGGCAGCTCCAGCCAGGAAAAAGGACTTAACGAAATCGATCCAGCAGGCTACGGAGAGCTGACTCAGGGACTGGATGCCGGTCAACATGATCCGGAGGCTGAGACGGAAGACTCGGAGGAACTCGGACAGGTGGGAGGTACGGCCCGCACATGGCCTTCCTCCTGCTCTAGGTGCCATACGTTGAACTTGGACACCCCTTGATTTTTATTTTTTTGACAACCACTTCAGGATGGCACGTCTCAATGGTTCTGGAATGATCGACAATGGTGAGTAAGGGACATTGTTTGTTTTTGGTTGGGGAAAACATGCGAGTGTTTGGACAGGCATGGTCTGGTACAGCCGGTTTCATTCCGGGGATTTGGGTTTTTGGCATGGTGAGCGGGAAATGCCAGCGGTGCATGTAATTGCGGGAGATTTCTTAGCAAAAAGGTAGGGCGTCTTTAGGTAGTGGTACTCAACCGGAGTGACAAAATTAGAGTGCATCCCAACCACAACAACGAAGACAACGACTAGTATATGAACTCAACCCAGCAGATTTATGTGTCCAAATATAGCTTGACTTTGGAGTTTAACCCTTCTCAATTATACAGGCAACTTCAACGCTGGGAATAAAGTGGGCTGGCCTAAATTTATGCGGGGTGGGAATATAATAACATTTTTAGATGTGCTCATGAGAGAATAACATTATTTTGCTCCCCCCCCTCCCCAGAGTTTAATTTGAACAGTATCGGAGAGCTGCGGATACATCAAAGGCAGGCGTGTTCTGCTCACTTGAGGCTAGTGTTGACCATGAACGATCGATTATCCGATTGAATGACTGGTGAAGCTCCGACGGCAATCTCTTCCACACACAGCCAATTTTACGCCATAAACGCATTATTGAAATTTACTTGCACAATGTTATTTTACTTTGTGTTGTTATGCACTGCACTGTGGGCAAACACACTGAATTGTATACATTAAAAGCAGCCAGTGACGTTACATGATGAATATATCGCATATAAATGGGTAAATCACAAGGTGTGCAACAAACAGTTTGTTCCCTCTCAAAAACAATATTCCTTTCATCGTCCAAATGAAAGTGACCACTCCCAGTTCCATGTAACCCATTACTGTAGCAAAAAAAAAGTATCAATCGGATCTCATTGCGCTGGAAATACTCCAGCGGGCTCTGTGCCAAGACTCTCTCTTTATATGTACATGGGAAGCGGAACCTATGCAACTGGAATCGGATGCTGCTGCTGCTGGACCTCCGCTTTTATTCAAGCCCGAGACTGGTTCGTGTTCTATCGAGAGTTTTAGCAGGGGATGAGTAATTAGCAGGCGGATCTGGGGATGTCAGAGGAGATCTGCAATTTTCGTGATAGCCTGTTTGCGTTGTCATGCAATATTCCCCCCCATACTCTCTTTTTTTTCAAGCTACGCTGGGAAATCAAGTTAGGCGTCATAAACTTAATTTCGGCGTTATTGAAAGGAGCCCCCTTGTTAAACTCCCATTACTGCGTCGCGTAATTAATGTGCAGCAGCAGGGTTCGAAAAAAGCGAATTGAGACCAAAATATAGAGAGCATGTTATATTGCCCTTGCAGTAATTTGCTTTTAGCGAATCATCACTCGATGGCAATTAGTACTAACTACAACAAAAGGCGGCGTCTGTAATTTTACAAAAAATTACATATTAAATTCAATTTTATAATTATCTGTTAGTGTTTTACACCTTCCATCCACTACATATAGGCTATCTGCAGCAGAGTAAGTTTTGCAGAACATTACTCTAACTCTGATGTGTGGACACTAACATTATTCCTAAGAGGAGTTTATGTACCGTATTATTATGTACGGCCCATTCAAAGCAACTTGTAATAATTACGTCGAGCAACAGTACAGATATTACGACATCAGTGGTTGTACGAGTATAGATGCCCGGAGGTTATGTTCTCAGCACTTGGTCCGACGCGTTGCAATGTATAACGAGGAGTTCAAATGAAAAGTTTTGCTTCCGTCAAGGCAAATCTCATTTAATCTGCATACTAAATCATGTTGGACCTATGGGAAACTTACTCGGCGCCTAATCAGCATTAATAAGTGATGAGGTAAGAAGAGCAGCGCTCCTCGTCTTTGAAAAACCTCAGTACATACAGACATTGCCAAAAAAAATGCTAATGTCGCTATGTATATTGACTTTTGATGAATATTGCTATTTAAAAACTGATGGTTATCATCAAATGAACACTGCGTAGATTAATACGTTAGTGTCAGTGTAGTTTTGAAACACCTTGTATATGCAGTTCATGGAGCGATGGAGGGCAACATAACAAGTGCCCCGTATACAGAGACCCGTAATATAAATCTGAAAGTGCTCATGGCTGTCAAGTTAGCCTGGCCGAGTTACAATGCAGATTTCACCGCGGGTATGTGGTGAATGGCATGCATGTGAATTAAGGCTACTTTGTGGCACTGTTTGTCGAATATATTAGTAATATGCGATACTAACTTACTTACAAGCAAGAATATTACATTATTTATCCTCTGTTTTTAGTACAGTCCTGTTTTCATGGTGCATTATTCAAGAGCTGCCCACATTACCCATTCTAACCGGGTTTTTATTATGCTAAATATATCGGACGGGATATGCCTCTGTTTAAAGGCAAGGTGAAAGGTTAAAGTCCAAGTGTTGCTTTATTTCCTCTGACGGCAGTAACGATTCTGACAGTGACAGACTTGCATGATTTGCACGGCGTTTTTCCAAGAAGTCGCCCCAACTGCGGGGAAAAATTATTTAGTGCTTTATATATACGCCTACTGAAATGAAGTTGCATGATGATACTGTGGGTGAACAAGGAAATGAGCCCGCAGCGTATATAATTAAATTTTGAAATTAACCTTTGAGAAGTATAATGTATATACCGGTGTACATTTTCTCAATGGAATTACTATGTCAGCACAGAAATGTTGGAATATGAAACTACAAGACTTGATTATTTTGGTAGAGACTTTCTGGATCGACAAAATGAGTTGATTTTGTGAATATATTACACATGCGTGCATATTTTTCATGCTTGTGTTTGTAGAATTGCCTTCTCTTTCGTAGTACATGGAACACTCTCTAATGCCCATCCATCACTTACGTTACACTTAGCACTAAATCTACAATAATCCTTAAGTGCCTTTTCCCATCTTTTTATCGCCCCTGGCTTTGGCTAAACACCTGCACGGCCATCTAGGTAAATTGTCGAGGGAAACCGTAAAAGAAATTGATTTCGCACAGCTTATTGAAGATAGCACAGTGCACGGCGGACGTAATAATTCCATAGGGCTTTACAATCATGAAACAACCACCTGGTCTCTCTCCTTTTGGAGAGCCTTTGAAGATCGGCAGGCGTGAGGCTTAATCTAGTTTCACCAAAGGTTTCACATTAAGCTCTGCAAATTCGTCTATTTGAATTTTGCCTTTAATTCATCATCGGATTTCAGGAAGCTTAATAACCGCAGGAGATAGGCAGCTACTTGAGATGAGATAAAACTGAAATTCTCTCAGAATAATTTGTCCTCGCAGGCTTGCTCTTTTGACCCGCACTAAATTAGAACTAGTATGTACTTGAACGTTCACGTTACAAGTAGACTGGAATTGAGTTGGAAAGATGTCAAGAATCGAAACCAGACTCTAATTTGAACTTGGTTCTTTGGCGAGTGGGCGTACTCCACTTAGGTGGAAGGTAGTGGAGGGTTGCTACTGCTATGGATCGATTGGCTAGACTTCTAGTTGACATTCAGTTCCTACCGTACCACAGACTCCTGGGATCCTCACAGGTTTCAAGCTTCTCTCAGAAGCTCCCTCACTCCCACCCTATACCCCCACTTTTCAAATTGAGTTTTCTTTTCTAACGTGAAAATGCTTCAGAACGTTCTCAGGGAATTAAGTTTTAAGTTGGCATTCATAAAGCCAGTTATTTCTCATCATTAAAACCTCCTATTCTCAGTAAACAAATATCGAACTGTACGGTACCATTTGAAAAGGAAACGACTTTTTTTTGCAAATGCTTTTTGGAAAACCATGAAGTTCACAGATATACTGTACAGTGTGTTCCAACTGAAATGTCTGTTTTCATTAGCATTTTTTACTCTAAGCTGCTTATTTTTAAGCAGTTACTTTGAATTAATCACTTTCAGTGCTTATCGAAAAAGTTAGTCGCCAATATAATATATTATTCCAGATTAAATGATCGATCCATGTTCTGAATTTCAAATTAGTCTTGATTGGGAAAGCACATGGAATATAACTGACAGCATCCGTTTTTTGCAGGCCAGAGATTCCTTTGCAGGGATTGAAAAGGATGAATCAACGCAACCTAATATTAGCTGATAATACTACTGATAGTACTACTGATAGTACAAAGATGAAAATATTCAAAAGAAACTGTACAAATAAATCCACTTATTGTTAGTGCCAAAAACCCACTAACTAAAAAGGGAATTTCACATGAAACACCATTTACATGGTCCCATAATTTTTGTGTTTGAAACCGTTCATTTGCATTTATTTTCTTTTGGTTTATTTTCTGGACACACAGTATTCATTTTGGGGAATTAGCTGGAACCGTCGTGATTACTGAATCATCAGGCTTTTTCCGGTGTTAAAACTACAATTAATAATTATATGCGCATTACAGTTTATTTAACCCCAATTAAAAAATGTATTGCACTCACATGCAATATTGCAACATGGGTACTTGGTACATCACGTTGTGACTAAGCTCTTCCTTCCATCTAGTAATATTGAATTCAAGTAACACGTTTAAAAAATCATTTACGTGCATGTACGTAGTTTTATTTTCCTTAAAAAGTTCCGGCGAAAGGTGTCCTGGCCTCACCCGAGGTAAACATAAGCGAGAAAACGTGTTGGAGTACTGATGGTCATATACAGTACTGTATTGCCAGAATACATTTGGCCAATTAGTTTTGACAGTACATGATGAAATTATGATACATGACATCTGCATGTTTGTGTTCCATAACTGCAGCGTCAGACCAATATCTAACTTTGAAATCTTTTGCATAATGATTGCACTTAAACTAATTAAAAATAATTAGTTAATAGTTTACTCCGTGAGAGGCCTTGGCCTAAAAGGGGATCTTTGTTTGATTAACAGACTTCAATTATCGACTTCTCTGCTGATGGATTTTGATTGTCAGAGTAAACGTGAGAATCCCGAGAAATCCCACGCAAACACGGAGAAAACCCATATAGAAACTCATGCCACATGAGACAGTGTAAGTAGTGTTCTTCGTCCTATCTGAGGATACAACTCGGGAATGTCATTGCAAATGAAAAATAGTAGGATAATCTTGGAAGCTCTAACCAGCTACCACCTTCAATGCGCCACACTACAGTATTAGAGAAATTAAGTTATCAACAGCCCTTTCTGTACTGTGCATTAACACATCCAATTAAATGTATCAGGACTCACTTTCATTAACCCAGAATGAAGTTTGTGTTTCCGGTAGCAAATCAGTGTACTGCAGCTATACACTCTTTCTGTGCACTCGAACCATGTTTTTTTTAAATCCTTTCATCGCTCGCGTACCAGTACCTAATGAATGAGGGCAGTTGTTTTTTTCTGAACGCTTTCATTACATTTCCTTTAATTAATTATAGCAGCATTCCCCTGCCGTTAACTTCGGAAGTGATAAAAAACCGATCCCAATGCTGCCCTTTTCAGGCCGAAAAAGCTCTTTCCTTTTGCAGCAGGAGGGTTCATTTCCACACTAGCGTATACAGAGTTGAGTAAAATCTATGTCGTCATGGCTTTCCTTGGAAAGAAAGCTTTTAGCTATAGAAAAAGCAATGTGTCTGGAGGGGGGCTCCAAAGAACCCAGGTGACTTATAGAAAGAAGCGGAATTCATGAAGGAGGTACTGCAAGAAATGTGTATGTACCGCGCCTTTTTCAATTTGCAAGAAAATCGCAATTAAAATGTCATAAATGTCCACAGCTCGAAATGAGACAAAGTGTACTTACGTACTTAGAAATATTTTTCGTTCCAACAACCAGTCTAAAGAGAAGCAATCCAGTGCAATGGAAACAACAATAATTTCTGGTGACTGTTGCTTCCCTTTAAACCTGTTGCTGGGTAAACAATCCGCAAATTTCCACCTGCTTCATTCCTATCTTGAACTTACAGTTAGTGCAGAATATAGTGCATTCCATATGTTTTCGAGTCCGTTTGGAGATATTGATAATAGGGGCAGATTTTTTGTACACATTTGTTCGGCGCTGGGATTAGCTGGGAATAGTTTCTTGGTAGCGAGAGAGTGGACCAGAAACTATAATTAATCTATCAGACTTTAGTGGTCCAAGTGACGCTTCATCAGTAATGGTGACCCCCTCTATAATAGTTTATTGCAACACCCTGCACAAGTGCACATCTTCCCTTACATTTTTCCCCCATATTTGCCAGTTAATATCGACATCCCCTCTTTTTTGCTCTCGAAAAGATTCCTCTCTTCCCGCACCAATATTCGTGGAGAAGATTGAATGTATTTTTGACGCACGTGAAGCATTACATCAGCAGCAGCAGAAGGATATTGGTTTTTCCTGTGTCTAGTCCGAGCCAATAAGGACCGTAACAGAGCCTTTAAAATGATTATTTGAGTTTGAACGATGCTCGCATCTGGGTCTTTTACTTGGTAGCTCTCTGCGGGGATAGTTAGCACAAAGCAACTATAGTAAAGACAACAAAAAAAAAATGTAGAGAGAAACGAAGAGGCATTTGAGTGTGGCGCGAGGGATCAAGCGATAAAAGGAAGTGGCCCAGCTGCAATTCCCTGTGCAAATTACGATAGCGAAGTCGGGGAGAAAGAGGAAGGCCACATCGGGAATTACCTGAGCCTTTCTATACGGACCTGCAGACTGTACGTCAGCCTTGAAGAAAAAAACAATCTTCCGCTTCCAGAACCAAAGTACTATTTCCTCTGCTCTCGCTCGCTGCCGCTGAATCAATATTTACAGCTCTCCTAGCTATGAATAATTACCGGGAAACTTGTGGATGTGCTCTTTCCCAAAATGTCTAACTTGTTACATTCGAGGAGATTAAATGAGGCGGATTTTTTTTAAAAGAGAGAAAAGGAGGTAGGGGAAACTTGTCTCGTTAAGGAGAGAGGGCAAAATAATGTTCAAGTTGACTCCGACTACAAGGACTCTTACGTATATGGATGATATAGCCTCCTAGTGCTACGAAATATCTTCGCATTCTTTCAATATATACATGCATTTCTCAACCTTAACCTTTTGATATTCCATGAAGTGGAATCATTTGCGGATAAGAATAGTGGTTTATGACCTATTGACCCCTGACGTACAATTCGTATCGTGTTTCCAGGCTGCCTTGCGTCCAAACATTCTTATAGTTGCTTCCGGTTCTCCTTAATAGCACCCGTCGAGGTATTCCTTATGAAGGCGCTATAAAGTTACCTCCTATCAGGGCATTCTATTTTGAACAAATCGATAGTCATTATGAGATTACAATGACCACCCACGAACTTTGTAGCACCATGAAAGGGGTGTCAGGAGCCAGGAAATTGATAAAGCACTCCCCTTTTTAAGTGACACTCTCTGACGCGAGATATCATCAGCGACATGTCTAACTGATTTTATGTACAAAATATTGCGTTCTGATGATTTATGTCGACCTTTTTCAGAGACGGCGTCTACCTGGGACATGCAGAACTGCACTTCTTCCCCTCAGCTTGAGCTGGTTGTGTATGCCCCTGAACTCACCGTCTTGAGACTGCAAGTCAAATGGGTCTTCATGCTGCACACCTATGGCTTCGCATGCCTCTTCTTTATGCTCGCCTTCTACTCCTTTTTCTCCATTCTCAACCTGAGGTAAGTTAATAAAAAAATTGAGGACGAATTTAGTCATTCATCAGGATTTAGACAAATAGGATTTACTGTTGGTAATTAGGCTCTGACACGATGGTTTCGATGTATTCATATATGAAAGAGTATGTCTGAATGATTATAACACTGCTACCTTAATACGGCCTCGTCTAGAAAATGCTTGAGTGTCTAAGAGACATTGTGGCATCACGCTTCACTAATTTGCAGGAAAAGGTCCGTCTTAATCCGTAATTTTTGATGGGTAACTTGATCGTGTTTACCGTCAGTATGGCCAAATGGTGAAAGAATGTCAACCTTAAGTGCTGGGTGAGTGTTGAAGGATGGTTTTCTGGAAAGTTGACACCACAATGTTATATAGTCGTGGTCCAATTCCGTGATGCCACACTTGAAGACAACATTTACTCGGGTTCTTAGAAGCTAAAGCATATTTTCGCAAATGGTTTTCATCTTTTTGCCTGACGGGTTTTTTCAAAAATACCTAGATTTGGCTGTAGTATCCTACTGGCATAGTCATAAATCCGGATCGTAATCCACATAAAACATTCATAAACCCTCTCTAATCCTTTCCAACCCCTCATAAACCATAAATTGTGTGTACCAGTTCGGTGGCTGCACATGCACGTTGCATCAACACCCTCCAACTGAGAACTACGTGTACCAAGCCCTGATAACGAGAGTGCTCTTACCTTGCTACGGTATCAAGTATCTCAAGCGCTTGAACACCTGCCGTGCTACAAAGTTTCACATCATTCTATACCCTTCTATAAAGTGTCTGAAGCCGCAATGGAGCCTCTTTCCGGTGCCCCAAAAATCCCTCACTTTTACTGGGGGTACGACGAGCACAACCGCCACGTCCCTGTGGACGACGTGACATGTCACCCACTACTCCCCCACTTTTGCCAAGCCCAGTCATGCACACAAACGTTCTGAATATCAACGGCGTGAAATGAGGGGTCCGTTCCGCAAGGTGGTCCTAAGTCCCCTGGATGCTAATTAGGGCTAACAGCCAAGCTCATCCCTTTTGGAGGAATTAACCATCCCCGAGACTTTTCCTTACTTAGAGCATGGTGTCTGAAATAAGCTGTTTATAATATTAAGCAGTTGATTTCAAACTGCTAAATGGGCGGTTAACATAAATATTGCTTATGTATGAGATTTTTTGTCTTTATGCTTGTATAATGTGAGCATGAAATTTTGTAAATTCGGAATCACTTTTGGGTCACACCCTGTGCCTCCCCTTATTCGATCCCCTAGCTTCAACCCGTGCTGTATACATGAGCTACCACGATTTTCCGCAGCCGCATTGATCCGGCCAGCAGCCTCTCCAAGGGGTAGGGCGTATCATCTCTCAATCATCACGCCGATTCTCCCATTTGACTCCAACCACGCTTTTCAGATTACACACAAGGTTGGGTTTCCCTAGGCTTCCTCTCGTATCCAGGCTGGCATAGATATCACAATGGAGAGTGGTTGAAGGCACAACATCAGGGTCCTCTTGCTAAGAAAGCAACCGTCAACCGGCAAGTGGTGTCACTTGAATCTGTATGTCAATATTGACATACAGATTCCAATGACAACACTTGACGGTTCGATTCTGGCTTAAACTGCAGTTAACTTTAACGGTCAGTTAAATGGGAGAATTCCGATTCAGGGATGGGTTTGTTTTCTCTGGCTTTTCCATAAGAGGATCTCTTCTCGCATGGAATTGCTAAACATCTACGGAGCCCTTTTTGGCCCCTTGATCACTCTACCGAATCAACTCACAAGCAGAAAGCATCCAGCTTCCTTTGAACGTCTGCTTTATGGGCGCCACATTTTGCAAAGCGTGCTTGGAATGGGTTTCAGACTTAAGGCGATGAGCCTGATGAGGCATCAACATCACTTCGCTCCCACCATCCACCCAATTTTACACTGCTCTGAAGCAGTGGAAAGTGCATTAGGAGTCGGGGCCCCACCTTTAAAGTTGGAACATGTTTTGAGTGAGGGCATGTTTGATGTGCAAGACAGTTATAATGTGCAAAATTTTTTGCAATGCCAAGGCTCATTTGAGATACTAGTGAACCCGTTGCCAACATTTGGTAAAGTATGACACAGTGACAATCAAACAAACATCCGACGGAGATAATATGCTTATTAGGAGAAAGGTGATCACACTGGAAAAATGTTTTTATAATCTCACATGCTCGCTAGCTTAATAATGATTGAATTGTACATGCATATCTGACAATAGTATTTTGTCATTAGTCGTACACTATGTAAATGAACAAATTAGAGCGTTAATCACATTCGCCACTTATCAAATTACAGATTCATTAGTCTCGCCTTCCATCTACCCTGACTTTTTCAAAAGCACTGAAGCTCAGGGCTATAAAGCTTGGCCCGTTTGTCACGTCGCGACCTCGTCTACTACGGCAGAATAAAGGATTTCTTATTCATGCCTGCCAGCCCGGGCCGCATTCCAACACCGACTTCCAAATAATCGAATCATGGCTTTGCTAGGAACCAACTGCTGCGGAAGCCAAGGGTCGTCTTCGGAATAGGGGGAGGGGGGACTTCGTCCAAACAACTTTGCCTGTACTAACAGGAAGATCCTGTTTGCGGTAGAGTCTCACCGTTTCGTAAACTCTACCTATCTATGCAAAAGTCGAGCCAAAAGTTTACGCGGGCTAATGCAGGGTGAGTGTGCAAATTTGAACAGCCATTCCTCTTTCCAAGCGCCATTCTTCATTGCTGTAATTTGACTTTTCGTTTTGGGGGTCTGCGGCTGGAGTGTGGGGATATGAATAATCTGTGAGTGGATAAGAGGAGATGGGCCAGGGGGCGAATGGACAACAGAAAATGAGGACCGGTGCTCCCAGAAGAGGTCAGGAGTGGCATACACCAGCTATTTCAAATAAATTAATGGGGCCTCGCGGGTCAAAAGGAGAGGCTTGCTGGACATTTTCTGTCGGGTGCCATTTAAAAGTCTATCAATTAAGGCTGGAAAGTCCTCCTAGAGTGCGATGAATTTTAATTAGAGGAGAGTAGCCCTGGCATATCAAGAGCAAGATAGAGCATAGAGGTACTGTTCACTGATTTCATCCTGAGAATCATGCAACAGCACCCTTGTCCAATTGAAAGTATAACTTGCAGGAGCAAACTTTAGACTTCCAGCAATATGCGCGTCTTATGTCTAATTATGACACAGAATCGCCCAGAGCCACGGATTTTCTGCGACATTGTGGAAAGAAATAGGTCAAACCAGCAGGTAAGCGGGTGCGCACACTTCTTTTGTGAAGTCTTCACAATGCCTGCAGAGCAAACACAAGCTGGCCAGCATGCCCATTGATGGACGTTTCCGTTTTCCCTTCCTTTCAGGACTTGCCATTGTCGCTGTTCTTTATGGCGTCCTGGTCACTGTTATTTGAGCAGCAACTGTATATACGTGCTCTTTGTTGGTTTCCTTGCGACTGCATCGCACCGCATTGCTTTGATCTCGTCAAATCATAAGTTCAACCCTTTCTCACTTTCTCAGTCAGAGTCGTATACTCTGAATGATGTTGTCTACACGAGCATTATTTTGTCTTCCCTCATGATATTTCACAAATTCCAAGCATCGCAGAATCACTAGTAAGCAATAATGCAGTAACAAAATTGCTAAAAATGTAACATTTTGCTCCTTGCAGGCTATAAATGCTACATAAACATTGAAAATGTACCCCAAAGCAACGAAATGTAGTAGTAATAGTAGTAGTAGCAGCAGCAGCAGCAGTAGTCGTAATTTTTTTAAATTTATTTAAAATAAATAAATAAATAAATTACGTGATGTAGGGAAGTTTGGTGAGTGTTACAACAGGAATTATAATAACAATTATTTTTGTTCGCAGGTCTCAAATCTCGAATCGGCCATACATGTCCACGATCAACGGATTCCTTTGCCTCTTGGGAGTGTCTCGAGCGGCTTGTCTTCTCATCGATCCTTACGACTTGAAGGAAGTAAGTGTGGTGCACAGTATATCATTCTGACTCTTCATCCATCATGTTCAACTTGTGGGGGCAAGCTCGCCCACTGCTTGCTAAACTGAATTTTACATCCATTTCCGCACGCAGTAATGGTCGATTCACAAGAGCACCACTTTAGGCTATTGTACATCCCATAATGCCACATAAGCTCACTTTGCATGACAGTGTTCTGGGTATGATGTATCGAGCATTGTAGCTATATCCGGCCTTTATGACCACCAGAACTTGGGACCAAACAAATGGCCTGCTCTTCCTTTGTTGGCATTTAAATTGATGACTGCCATAACAGAGTTAAAATGCAATCCACCTGTCTGATGACATGACTATCGGCACATCACGGTATACATTTGAAAGTACGTATTTACATCAATGATGTTAACATAATATGGGTAGATTATGTCAGTTGTTTGTTGTGTCAAAATGTTTGGTGCTTGGGAACATTCCGCCAGAATTTTCGTCTTATATGAATACTATAGTGAGGACAGCGCTTCTTTGAGAGTCTTCTTTCCTTCTCCAATTTCATTAGTGGCGGAGTGGAAGATAAATGAGGCGGAGCATGAGCGTGTCGAGACAGCAAGGGATGTCTCAGCAAACGCATAATCAAAGGAGCTATAAACGACCCAATCTGGCAGTCAATTCTCCCTCAGTCGCCTCACCGGAAATTGGGTTCTTCCCTCGCTCTGATTAACTATTGTTGTGGACGCTGGACTTTCCGGGATTTCACTCCTTTTTTTTCTCATTCACTGAGAGCATCTAGTGAGGCATGGATTCAAAGAGATCTCCGCTGGACCGTGACAGATTTGTTTACAAAAGCAGAGGCCGGCCTTTCTGCTTGGGTCATTTTTTTAAAAGCGCTTTTACAGATGGTCAAGAGCTCGCTGACTGACCAAATTACTTGCAAAATTGTCATTTGCATGTCGGATATTGCAGGCACACTTTCACAGCTTCCAAAAGAAAATGGACCAAATAATGGATTTTCAATTCCAGACGATGCCAACTGTGATCGGATCGATCATGTGGGATGTGGGCTTCCCTTGCCTGATCTCCACTTTTGGTCTCATTCAGCTTGCATTTCTGCAATTCACTCAGGTAAGTTGATTTGCGCACATGAAGTACAGGACAGCAATATTGGAATTGTCTACTACATTGACTACACCTAATAAATTCTGGAAACGCTACGTTTTGCGTTAATTATTTGAAAATTGGGAAAATTGAGCAAATTAAACTGTTTTTAGAGCGTCAAGAATGGCCATTTCAATAGGGTCTGGTCGTAAATAATCGCAGGGTTTCAATAGACGGCTGTGGAATAGTTTACTGGTCTGCTTTTAGTTGGCCACAATAAAATGGTTTACGGTGCCTGGGTACTGTGGGAAAATGGGTTGGGTATAATTTGGGAGTCGGCGCTTTTAATCGGGTTGCGCCAGGAGAATAGATCTTGGCAAGCTTGGGCTTTCCATAATTTCAGGGCTGGGAGCACTCATGACTTGCTAATTGAAATCGATCATCGTCTAATTTGTACATTGAAGGGTCATTTCCTTCATCTCTTTTGAGTAACTTTATCCCCCCCCCCCCAACTTTTCAGTTTTGCGAGCCTTTTTGTGCCTTATGCGGGTCCGGCTATTTATATCGGCGGTTAATGTTCTGGAAACAAGGTCAGTCGGAATAATAACGCGGTGGCACACAGAGAAATTATTTTTACCTATAATTTGCAGTTTCCATTGAAGGTAAGAATCTAGTGGCCTTCATGCTCTGCTGCTTACAAAACCCGGCTAGAGAGAAGAGCATAAAGATCAAAGAGAATTTAATTGCGAGTCCAACTAACTCCAGGCTCAGAGTTGGGAAGCTGATTGATTACAGGCTGCCGGAATATTTATAATGAAATTAATCCCGTGCATACTACAATCATGCTAATGTTACATGGTGGAAATTATATAATTTACTCTTGCTATAATCTGATAATTCTGCACAATATGTTGCAGAGATATTGTAAAGCTGTGATGCTATTGATATAAATTTTGTTATAATATTATTAGGCTAGCAGTCAACTAAACGGATCATGAAAGTGTAACTATTTGTTTATAAAAAAATAACGGTTGTTTTAGTTATATGGTCCTATCCCACCCTCTGCCATTAGTGTGTTTTTAACTTTAGGAAGCTTTTCTCATAATCGTCCTCATTTAAGGAAGCTGCACGTCATAGTAAGCATCGTACAGTAGGCTAATAATTATGGGACGGAAAATAGCACCGTTTTGTAAATCCACAACTAACCGATGGACACAGATTGTAGCATTAATTGGCACTGTATAGTGGACTAATGGGTATGAATTGATTTGAGATAAAACAGCATTTGGCGTGTTGGTTTACAAACTATATAAATGGCTTTAATAGGTTAACACTCTGTCATAACTGAATTGAATTAGTACATCGGTGCGCAGCTTCGGTGATATTATAGTTGGATTATTAGGCTGGCTATCAACTAATTTGATTATAAAAATGAAATGTGCGTCTAATAATTTAATTGCAGTAGATGTTGGGGTTTGGCTAGCCTGAGGGGCAGTCACTTTGTTCATCAGAGAACAGTTTTAATTTAAATTGAATCCTTGGAGCTGTCAACATACAGACGCTGTAAAACGAGTACGTGCCAAATGTTCAGTATCAGGAGAACCAAGTATTCCTTTGATGAGATGCACATGAATATCCGAGCTTTTTCTCAAATATTTGTTCACCGTGGTGCTTTAAAAGCCTGCACACTCCTGCTGCAGCATTTACATGGCTGTTGTACAGTACTGTACAAGCATCGCAGGCGACGCAATGTGTTTTCAAACAACACAGCTGTGTTGTACATCACCAGCGCAACTAAATAAATTATTCATCGGGTATGGTGGAGCTCAGGTGCTCCACATACTGTACGTATGTGCATGCAGCACATTCGTTCCCTCATGTGTCCAACCTGGATATCAAACTTCCTTATATGTGACCCAAAATGCTAAAAAAAATGGTGTGACCCTGATTGTGTTGGTTTCTCTTTCCATGCCTGTGTGTTTCGTGTGTGTCGATGGGCCTACCACAGACTGTACCTCAGCACAAACTCTGGCAACTATCTCCCAATACTACTGTCTACATTGTTTCCCAGTGGAAGTACGCGAAGAAATACGTGGTACAGTAATTCCCCCGCTCTTCTAGGGCAGTCCTAGCCACTTTCGCTTTACACTTCTTTCACGCCTTTCATTCTCCATGGCTTTTGCATGGTGCATGAGCATGCCTCTCTTTGTGGTGTCTTTGCTGATATGTATGAACGCCAGAACTCTCTTTACCTCTGTATGATGGAGAACAAGATTTTCACAATTACCTGATGTCACCAAATTATTTTCAAAGCCTGCAAATAATTGGGGGGGTTCTCTGCAGTTCTTTTACAGATCAAGTGATTATTCCGATCATTGTGTTGTACTGTGCAAAAATTTCCAATAGCGTCAGGTGTGGGTAAACTATGAATGATGTGCTACTTTAACAAATTAAGTTCGTGGAGATATGTGTGGGTACGAATTCGAGTACATACGTATAATAATAATATACTGGAACATGTGACTAGATATAATCATCGGCTATACAATAATAGGAAACGTTTTTTGGCATATTATTACAACACTGACTTGCATATAATTATGGGGGTTGAAGTAAATATTATGGTTGGTGCCTGATATTCATCTTACACGTAGAATCATTGCAGATTATGGAAAGTACTAACTGGGGGGTTAAAATAATATTTATGTGTCCACTACGTGCGATGATAACACGTCACGAGAATGTTTCATAAGAGCTACAAGTACAGCATGTTAATATTTATAAATACCTATGTCTACGTACGTGCATTCCAGTAATAAGTAAGTGGTCCTGTATTATGTACAGTACGTACTGTACCAATACTCGTGCATAATTATTCGGCCCTCTAGTCTCTAGATGAGAACATAACTGGTGACCGAGGTAGAGTATGCAATTTCTTTTTTTTTTGAAATTCCCATTATATTTAATATTGCACCAAAATTTACCCAGAAGGTGGCGGTTTTTAATGATCTTTAAACTTCTTAACCACCTGCTATAGCGACACTTCAAGAAATTCATAATAAACTGACTACTTTCATAGGTATAATACCAAGTCACCAGTTTTAGAATATTATTTCAATGTAATTTTCAGATGATAAATCGGACCATTATTAAGGGAAAGTGAATTATCTCAAACGGTTTAAAAAGGTGTATAATTATGTAATGGAGTAAAAACAATCACATTCCGTATAGTGGAGACACGGTAATGAAAATCACTCCCAGACTCCCCTTTAACGAGGCACTGGTGATGGATTCAGGTGTCGGTGTATCGGCTTTCGAGGGAATTAAGCGGACAATTATTCTGCAGACCACACGTCTGTCCATGATATTGTCAACTTAACTACTCACCAGAGCAGTAATGACCTAATACCGAGCGAGACACGCTCTACTCCCAGTCAAATATCCGACTCGTTATTTTTGATCTCCTATTAAATATTAATCCAGTCCACGCAGGTTCCTTTGATTTATAGAAATCTAGATGAGACTAAAAAAATATAATCGTATATCAAAGTGACGCTTTTGCATGACCCGCATTCGTAATTAATCCGCAATCGAAAACTGGTGGTTAGCGTGGACCACCTGGTACACCGGATATTCCGCCAAAAGCCATTCCTCACTCGGAGAGCGGTTCACAATAATGTTAACCTATGCATCTCTAACACTAGTGAGTTTGTTAAGCAGTTCTACGTATATTAAACGTTGTACTTATAGTTTGAGTCATGTCCGGGCATGTCACTGCTTGCTTGCTTGTGGCTGACTTTAATCACGCGACAGAAAGCATTGCCGCAGTTCCTGTAACAGGCTTCAAATAGAATACGAGTTATCTTTCTCGATTTAAAATCTGCGCATTCCAGGGTGTCTAGCTTAAAAGAAAAGATCAATCACAACCCTTATCACTCTGACGTGAGTAATCTATCAGCTAAATCCACATGCAAGCATTCCTTCACAGCAGACAGTACCCTGCAAGTCAGCGTGTCATGTACACGAACCATTGAAGTTCAATGCCCTTCGTGGGGCACTGCTCAAGTCATTGTCTGAGCAATTGTTTTGTAAGTCACAACAAACACTACCAAAATAATGTCCCTTCCAAAGAAAACATGACGATTTGCACCCAAATGTTTATACCCTCTGCCAGACCCTTGCGTCGGAGACCCTATATCATTCCCTGTGGAGCAACAAAGAACGGTAGAAGTTGTGTTTCTTTTGGATGGGACCTATAGTTATTTAGAATTTGAACTCTGCATCCCCCTGATAGTGAATCCCCAGCTGCTGCCTCTGCTCGTGCTACTTTAATATATAGGACTGAAAGAGTCTTCGGATCTGGCAGCTTGTCAACTGGGGCTTCTATTGGATATCCGATCTTGATTCATTTTTTTCTTCTTCTTCTTTTTCGTCTCCACAGCTCCACTTGGGGCCGGAGAAACTACGCCGGAAGTCCTGCCTTTCCCTAGTCATCACCACACATTTCTCATGCATCATAGCTATCGATATCCTCACCAACTTTCAACCGGATCTCCTGGTAAGTCCTAGGATTTTGACTTGACACGTCCTAAACGTCAGCGACAAGTTTCAAAAGAGGATTGCTATACATGACGCGCCTTAATGTCGTCGAGTGGCACTGGAAAATGTTTCTTCGATTGAGACAGATGACACACTCAACAAAATGCAGATGTATTAGAAAAGTCTGGTTGGTGTTCATATGGGCGTCGCGTCGTTGTCTTTGTATATGGGTCGTTGTGGTTGGAATTTAATTACGATAACTCATCATTAATTGCTGTATAGGAAATTATTAAACAACTAGCGAGTAATCAGAAACTGGGTACACACATTTTTTAAAAACTCAATTAAATAGATAGCTCTATAAAAAAATCACTCACGTTGAGTCTGCAACAACCATAAAAATTACAACATTAAATTTTGTAAGATCTATTTTTAAGTGTTTTTTTTAAAATTGATATGTCAAGATTAGAGTAGTTGTTTGATCTGAGAGGGTTGTATCTCAGTTTTAGAGCAGATCCTGCTTTTCTGAGATAGGGAGCCTTTTGTGGGAAGAAAGGGACCTTTGAAAGGAATCCCGCAAATCCAATTTGAAAACTTTTTGCTATAGGATAGGAAAGAAAGAGGCAAATTCTTTGTACTCGCTTCCGCCTCGCCAATTTCCCAGTGGGACTCAATTCACATTTCGGACCATTTCCCACCTTCGCTCTTACACTGTGATTTTCTCTCTCTCCCTTCCTTTTTCTATTTTTCCAGTGGGAGTTTTTTTTAAAGCATTCGACTTTAAATTGAAAATGAAGATCGCAGAAACGCCAGACCCATGCCAAAATAGTGAAGCCTTTCTGCCACACTTGACAGTTATTACCGAAATGCCTGTCACGAAGTTCGAGTAGACAATAACTTGCTAACTTTTATCAGGTCACGTTAGCAAGTGGTTTTTCTTTTGCAACTATCCATACAATGAGACTATAGGATTACAAGTCAACTACATAATGAGATATAATCACTGCGCATACTGCACCATGTATTGTACTGATTAAGCTTTAACTTATGCACTGTTCCTCTTACAGGTGGTCAAGTTTGCAATTCAAACACTCTTCGTCATTTGGGGATTGTTCCTGTGTGGCACCTTTCTGTATGGTGGATATAAAGTAATCAGCTTACTAAAAACTGTACCCAGCGCCATTTTCCATCAAAGAGAAACTGCTGCCAATGATAGCAAAGGTAATGAGCCAGGTGGTGATTTCATATTCAATATTCTGGATGGTGAAATTAGTATTATTGTTACAACTGTTATGATTACAATATGAAGAGTTGAAAATCGCGCATTATTGACGCCATCGCGACCCCAAAAAAACTGCCAATCGATTCTGATCAATATTTTCACATCCAACTCCTCACTTTCTCTGTCCTTGCGTTACATGAACCCCCCCACATTAACACCAACAGTAAGCAAATCCAACTTTCCCATGAAAACAGCAAAGGTGCTCAAACTCAACAGGTTAGGTCCCACTTGTAACCTTGCCTCACCTATGCAGAGTACATGCCTTAATTAGCCTCCAAAAAATATGCATAAAATATCAATTTTTAGACCAGGCTCTGAAAAGGTCATGCAGGGTAGGAAAGGAATAATTGGGAACCTGGGGAACATTGCAGTCTGTCTCTCACTTGTCTGTCTGTCTGACTCCCCTTGCAAGGCAATCATTTTGAAGCCAATCGATATCATGCTGCCCGACACCAGAAGCTGGCTTTTTATATGCGAGGAATGTAGTTACGACTGTGTGGGGCTGCCTGCAAAATCTCTATGTATTCATAAGCCTCCCAGCACCAGGCTTCTAGCTTCCATAGGTAGTTTCAACTTTTATGCAAATCATTACCTAGCACATGTAGCGAGACTGCTTTTTGTGGTGGCGGAATCCATTTGCGCTTTTCTCTGCCCCCAGGATACTTTCAGAGCCGTTTATACCAACAGAAGCTGGCGCCGACTGGAAAACACATGTTGTTGTTTTTTAAAATGTTGCAAAGTGTAGCAAACAAGGAGATTTAAACTGATGGAGTTTGTGCTGGGCACATATCAATATAAAATTCGGAACGATTTTTAATATGACTGTAGATTTTAATTAGAGCGCTTGATGTCGCGACAAAGCAGTTTTCATTCACGGTCTAATTCAAAGTTGATGAGCTCTCATCCTCGTCGCTCCTGTAACATTTAACGTTTAATTAGAAAGTAGTTGACAAGCCAAGAGGAGCTTCGGTGGACCTGAAGAGTTTCTTGGATTCGCTTGGGACCTTGCCAGAAACCCGATTTTGGCCGATTGCGGTCTAATGCAGCTTCACTCTAATCCAGTTTCCTACGATTCGAAAACGGACAGGTTAAAATGGTTCTTTTTTTTCAATCGTGCTTTAATGTTCAATATTGAAGGCACTTTATAGCTGCCAAGACGTAAATTGAAATTTCTGAGCAGAATTTAGTGTCGAATGTGTCAAATATTCAAGATTTAGCTGTCTTAAGTTGAATAACAGCTATTCAAGTTTCGGCGAAGTCGAATTAGAAGTAACTTTTCTTTTCATTTCCATTTGAACAGGTCTTCTTCAGCTGTCGTTGTTGGCACCATTCCATAATTTGAACTTGGCAACTTCCGTCACTGCTGCAATAGCACCGACTCTCCTCACCCCAAAGATTCGGATCACTGACGAAAATGAGCAAACGTTCAGTTACGCCAGTGACAACAGCCATGTTAGCAACCAGAATGTGGCTGATTTAGGTAAGCTAGTCGCCTCTTTTTTTAAAAAAATAGAGAAATCCATATACCTTTTTGCACATTTAAGGAGGTGAAGGCAAACTACTTGTTCTATATTGATTTTCAGATTTTGTACCCTTTAAAGAGATATGCTGTTATTACATCTTGTTATATATTTCCGTACAGTGTTATTAAAATATTCAAATATCGGATTAAATCAGCTCTCCAATTAGTGACCACTAATTCCTTCCATCGTGTTGTATGTCAGATTTGGGTAACGCGAACGGTCGTACGTCGCCTCACGTCCTGGTACGTCCATCCACCCCGGTACCTGGCTGCAGCAGCAACTTGTCTCGCCGAAACTCATCATCCGAAGACCCCTTGATGGTGGTGCGACCTCCAAGTCCAGACCCCAGAAGAAGCAGCAGCACCAGTCTTCACTCCAGAAACTCCATCAGCGGTCGAGGAACACTCGGAGTGATGGGGATGCAAAGCCGGAGAACAAGTGGAGCCAGGTACGTTCACACAAACTGGACCTGGTTCACTTTGCCATTGACGTCATCGTTTTGTTCACCAATAATGTTTCTATTTGCAATGTAGTGTCGGGGGAGGTTCGTGTAGCAGTCGGCGAGGCAGCGAGACTAGTCGGAGGGGCAGCGAAGGGGTGGCCCTGATGTGCAGTAGCCCCGGGGCATCCAGACGGGCATTGATGGACACGGGCGTGGGCATAGGGGCGGGCGTGGGGCTTAACCTGGGGCTGAGTGGAGCTGGTTGTTCAAGCGTCCGTAAGAGCAGTCGTAGGAAAGTGGAACCGGACTTTGAGAGCGCCGAGACCTCGCTTCTGTCCGGCGGTATGGGAACCACGTCCGGTATCGACAGCAGCGGTACCGGCGGCCTTGGAGTGGGCGAGGCGGTCACTCTTCACTCGATCCTTAACCACATCGCGTATGTGAACCAGGCCGCTGTGGACTACAAGGACGGGCAGAGGACAAGCCGAAAGTCGCAGGTGCAGAAGGTGCTGCACGTCACCTACATGACCGCGGTGCTAGGAGTGTTGCTGTGCCTGGCAGACATCGCGCGCATTTACAGCACCTACGGACTGTTCGCTTCCGAAGCGCACCCTTACCCCTGGCCATGGTTCGCCTTCCAGACCGTGTCCAGGCTGCTGGAGCTGGTCATGGGCTGCTTGGTGGCCAATGTCACCAAGCAGCCCGTCAACCGACATAGCCACTACGCCTACTCGCTCAGGCTCAAGCACAGAGAATCGCTCTACATGTGATCTTCCGCCAACGTAGCTCAAAAGTCTCTCACCACCAGAATGATGATGGCCGAGATCCGTTTTT
Source organism: Catajapyx aquilonaris (assembly GCA_000934665.2). Lineage (NCBI taxonomy): Eukaryota > Metazoa > Arthropoda > Diplura > Dicellurata > Japygidae > Catajapyx > Catajapyx aquilonaris. The sequence goes on from JYFJ02001287.1 coordinate 38,553, forward strand.
CAAGAGTTTTTCTATATCTGATGGTCTGATGCTGCGTGGCAAGGATTTGTGTGTGTTATGATGGTTGATATTATTTATGAGGGCAGGATGGCGACACGACGTCAACTCCGGTTTGGACTTACCATTTACATTTTCTACCTCACGAAAATTATTCACTTTGCTCTATCTAAGACATATTGGAAATATTTTTTTTTGTGACAAGATGGGTATTGAATTTACAAGATGCTGGATTGGTAAAACGGAAAAAAATTCTCTGTCACTGCCGTTTTGTGTAAAATTATTTTGTACACAATATGTTCCGATTAACTTTAATGAACAATTTGTTGCACGAAGCTATTTAGTTACTACAATACCTAACATTTATTTTGGAGAATCAAAAACATTGTCCTGTAATACATATTATTAAAACGTGCAAACATGGTCGTACTTGTAGATACCTCCATTGCCCGTTAGGAGATTACTTATATATAGTGCATTCAGAAATAATGTAATAAAAGTAGCTGCATCATCGCTCGTTGCTGTTTTTTCAACAACTATAAACTACTTTATTTCTGGATACACAAATAAACTTTGATGATAATATGTACGGTATAGGCGCCTTCTTCAGACAAAGCTACGTATAATTTTACCTAAAACGGAAATGACAGGGAATTTTACCACATTATTTGCTGGTAACAGTCCTGATAACATGCTAAAATGTCAAGTTGCATAGAAACTGGCTTTGGGACAAAATATTTTTGTTCACGCCTACTACACTTGACGATTGACATTTATCATTTGACGGAAATATTTGGCCAAATTGCGAAAAAAAAGGTCCGTCCGAACGCACTTCATATTTCATATGCGAGATCTTTGCTGATTATTTAAAAATGCGTATAATCCAACGTGAATGCAACCTCGCATCACGCATCTCATAGTAAATAGACCATGCCCTGTTGCCATGCGATCGATGCAATTCCAGTCAACTTCTCTTCATTTTATTTCTAAGCTATTGGAACAAACTCGTTACATAACAATCACATACCGCTTAATACATTTTAACATTCAACACAAATTTATAGCCATTAATAATCTCTTATCTAAGCTCATAAAAATTTTGTAGTGTTTCTTAAAAAAAACCTTGGCCATATCTGTGGTACAAAATATCTCGTATGACAGAATATTGGCATCCTAAAAATATCCGCTGGTCACTCGATTAGCATTTTAATGGAATTTCTAAATATAAACTAAAAGCTCAATTTCTGCAGCACACCCACTTCACGGTTCATGCATTCCGTATACTTGATCGACTACCAATCATTAATCGTGTCGCACACATAAAACGGACTTCAAGCGCCGAAAACAGTGACAATCCGCAGTATATATACCCTCAATAATCTTATTCTGATCAACCCTTAGGCCAGTTTGCCATTTGCTTGTTGCGTTAAATAGAGCGCGATAGTTAGCCTATACAGTTTCCTAACCTATCGCAGTCTTCCATACAAGCCAACAATAAGAATCCATGAAAAATGGAAAGACACTTGAAATGCGGATGAAACTCACTGTGGATTTGACAATCTCGCAATTTCTTATGGCTGTATAAATACCGGTACTGCACATCATCATTATTAACAAAGCAAGACCATTCAAACTGTCACTTGGTTATTGTGCAATGTACTGTAAGTTGTAAGCAAAAACTATTCAGCATAATTTATGTTCCATCACAGCAGGAAGCAATCACTTTTTAGGTCTTATTTTGGGCACAAGATTTAGTTTGGCGATATCTCCAAATGACAGGTTTTTTTTACCCATCATTGATCCATGCCTGCTTTTTAATGTCTACAAACTTCTGTTTTGAGATTATTCCTCTACTTTGTTCTTACATTATTTTGTCGGTTTTTGTGTGCACAACACATTGCATGGGATGAAATACATCAAATACATGGTTCGCCCAAAAATGACTTCTGTGGTGCCAAATTCGGAGACTGCTTTTTTGCTGTGCAATCGACTGAATCAGTGTAGAGAGAGAGAGCAGCATCGTTTTGCAAACATTATTATGTCCCGTTTATTATGCCAAAAATAATGCCCGTACATCGCGACTGACGACCTTGATCAGTGTATTTTAATTTTAGCCATCGTTGTCGACTCTGCAGTAGTTAGCAGAATATCACAAGTAAACCAGTAAACCCGAAGTGATTCACTCTAGTGAACATAACAGTATTTTTTATTAAGAAATATTTTTTTGCGAAAATGGCCTATTTTACAATGAAGTTGTCTAATTAGTGAGGTGGAAAGGAGGACTCGCTATAAAAATGCCAATTCATTGCGTACTATAGGTGATACCGTCCTAGAGCCTGTTGCGTTTCATCAGCAACCAATCAGGAGAGAGCATACTGTCGATAGATAGGGGGGGAAATGAGCTATAGTTCTTTTTAAAAGGTGTAGCCTTAGATGCCAAAAGCTACGCGAAGCAATGGTAAACGGCTTATATCACTTAGACAGTATACCATAGATAGAATAGAACTGAGAAGGTCAGTAGGTCGAAAATAATCATCCACACGCAAAGTGATACTGCTCTGAATTAATACCGTATAAAGATCGGAATGTACACTTATCTCGTGGACACGGTAGGTCGTACAACAATGTGAACAAAAATCATGAAAACATGCCTGATATTAGAAATATAGGATCTGTTACGAGGTGCTGCTGCTATATGTTCCTGGCTTTCACAATTTCTTATTTTTTAAATTTCATATCACATTACATGAAACACGCAGCCCTGCCCTGCTCCATCCGGATATTATTTGTTCCCTAATAATTATGAAGAAACACCTTAATTAGACCTTCGAATAACTCAATTTCTAGCATAACCGTCAGATTCTATACCTATAGATGAAGAACGCTGTAATTAGTGGATGGCACTTAGATGGGACGTTGTTAATAACAATGTATGTATAAATTTCGCAGCTTTTAATTTCTTTAAAAAGTCAGGAACTTATCAGCCCCCCCTTCGTACTAGCTGTGCTGCCTATAGAAACTCAGGCATGATAGCGACAAATACTATGTCGGAAAAGATGTGATACTGCTAGGTAAGACTCAATAGTTACGTCAAAAGCAGGACATAGCTTGTGCAATGCTTGTACAGTATGTAAGGCGTAATAACATACTTAAACTCGAGATTTAACTCGACCGGTGATGCGGAGGATTTCCGAAAAGTGCGTTGAAATTAAGTGGTATATAATATTATAAGTAAACCCGCTCTTTAACACTGATTAATAGCAAGAATTCGTTAACCTCTCTACTGTATTTTTCCAGATATAATCTAACCTCTTTTCCATGATCTTTAGATACCAAATATTGCTAACATTTAATATTGATTCTCAACAATTATTCGTACAGACATCCAACATTGGTTTTAGCTGCTACTTCTCTATTATACCTTACCATTTCATAGTGCTGTCTTTTCTCACATCATGGTAATTTAACATGTCGCCGTCCCATTGCAATCCCCCACATCAGGATTAGACAAATTAACCTAAACATCGTCGAAGGGGTGAAAATATTGAACTCGCTATTTGTAAGTAACAGTTCCCGGAGAGTCTTTCATTAACAATATTGTGGGAGTTACAAGTGAGAAAAACAAACACTTCATGCATATAATCATTGGGTTTCTCTTTAAAAGTGTAACACGCTGTACATAAGCTAATGCTGCTTTACCAGAGAAGTGTGAATGATCGTGGATATCATCAATAAATACATTACTAGGCCTTTTTTCTGGGCCAATCGCTGGCTGAACTGGCAGTAACCTTAGAGTGAATGTGCCAAAGTTTTATACGTTGTTGATGTAGGTTTGATTATTTGATATTAGTATGAGGTATGTGTAAGCCCTTTCATATGGACGCGTATGTTTAATTAGCCTCATTACGTTTTGTCATCAGATCTCAACCGGACAGGCACACCCAGAATAGATATGCATATCTAAACATTCTTTGTGTATAGACCTGCGTTTTAAAATCATGTGCTGGTAAACATACCTCAGATTATTCCAACTCAAGTGAATGTTATTCTGGGTTGCTGGAAACAAATGCTGGGTAAACCTAGATTACTTAGTTAACCCGTGCAGTGATTACAATAGAGGAGTGATTAAGAGTACAGCAAAATATTTGCTGGCAAAGTATTAAGTCCTTGAAATGATTCTGAATAAGAGTAGGAGTCATTTACTTATAGGTCTACATGATTTGACTGACCCAACATCGCCTCCAGTTCCGCACTTTTGTCATTGTTGGAGGACTTAGAATCACAATTTGCTCATGAATGTCGACACATGAAGCAAGTGCGGAAATTATTATCATAAGAGATTTCTTTCAAATCATCGCATAAATGCACTGCAGTGTAATTTTACACTGCCATACCACAATTTAGTTAGTTAATGCCCCGATATGATCATGCGCTCTGTGGGCATGACACAAGAAAAGCAAAAAAGAATGCAATGTCCATGTTGCAATTATTATTAAGCCCTAATTTTAGGGAGTTTTGCAATCATGCTTCAGCTTTTCGATATTACTTTGAAGAGTCGTAACATCACAATCAAGTTACTCCGTAGGGTAACAAAACACTTCAAATGTAATTTATTTTTAAACATACTTGACAATATTTACTCTACTTTTTCGACATTGTATCGGTACTGTTTGTGACGACATTCATTGATATGGGCGTATTCTGCCTAATTCGATTTTAGTGCTAAGAGTGACATAAGTGGGACTTTTTCAGCTAGTGTGCTGACTTACCAAATTATAGAGTTACTAATGTGCGGGTACGTGAATAATGACTGATACTATACCATGGGTGTCAAAATTGTGGTCAAGTGAAAAGTTATCCCACCTGCAATTTAATCCGATCGTAACGCAAGAAAGCATGAACAATTACGTCATCATCCCTTGTGTGTAACAAGAGCACGGATATATACTTTTATTAGAATCTCAGGTGAGTAGAAAATTTATTTTTTATTAATCTTTCGTACAAATTCATGACGTTAAGTCGTCAAATATCGTCAAACACTCTGAAACGTATATATACTCACCATATGGAGTTTCTTTTTATATGCTGCGGTACACAAATGTCACCGTGTCCAGCGACGCCGTGATTTTCAAGTAATATTTGTCGAAGTATCTGTATTAATAATATTGAGATGATCTCATCATTTAGACCATACTGGTCTTGTAAATATTTAAAATATGAAAACGAAAGATATTTCTTGAGTCTGCTGTACCTGTAAGGCTGTGTCTGTTACCGGATGTGTACATTTTTTGGTCTTGAGTATGTACGTGTGTATGTCAGTTTATTGTACTGTACGCGTACGTGGTGCTACTGCCCACACTTATATCCTGCCAAATAAATACTACCTGGCCTGTAGTGGGACGTAATTGATGCGCATATTTTGACTTCCCTGTATGATACTTTTTACGACTATTGTTGCAACACAGAAAGTAAGTTATAGATTGTCGACCTTAATTGTGATTCACACAGTTGATCACGTATCATGGCAACGTAAGACACTGCAATTTTCATATACAATGATTTACGAAGGAAGCCTACATCCTCAATTTCATAATATTTTACTAGACTTTGAACAGAATATAGGACCCTAACTCTGTGACGATGAGGCGTCGCATATCTCCGGAACCTGAGGAAACAGTGGAAGACTTATTTCCGAATGAATCTCCGCCATCCGCAAAATCTGAAGAGAAATTTGATGAGAGCTACCTGCTCGCTGATCAGGTGCGAAAGTCGAAGAGGATCAACCTAAATGTTGAGAGACGGTTCAAGATACAAGAGAGCAAAGTTTTAAGCCGACAGGCTCAGGAGACGTGTTTCTCCAGCATCGTCGAAGCAGATGATTATTGGCTCAACCGCTACATGAAGAAAGAACTCTTAGGATTTGTTCTTGAGAACATATATTTCAGGTTACTTGAGATTTAAAATTTAAACTTTTAGTTCAACAATAGGAGATTTCACAGGCCTATATACGATGCTTCCTTCCAGAATCACCATATTATTTCTCATAGTGGTCAATGCAGTTTTAATCGCAATTAGCACAATGGACGACCTTATGGACGTCCACGGAAACTTAATTGACATTTTGGATTGCATGATTCTGTCAGTCTTTATTCTGGAAGCTGCCTTGAGGATGTACTATCATCTAGGTCTTTACTTCTACGTAAGCAGTTGGATAAAATAGCATTACATTATATGTATAACGCTTTTACATTTTTAATTTCCCTCAGAGTGGATGGAATGTATTGGATTTAATCATAGTGATTGTGACCATAGCGTACTATGAAAATCCATACCTGAGGAGCGCCCGTGCACTTCGCTTGTTACGAGTCGTACGAGCACTTAGTGGTATCCGAACTGTCAGGTTCGTATCTGCTGGATTCCTATGTAATCCTATAATGGACTTCGCCGATGACATATCAGGTTGACCCTTAAGCTGATCCAAACAGCAGTGGCTTTCAAACTGCCATTTTGGGTGGATTATTATCCGTGATTACATGGCATGCAATTAGGATGTTTAAAAAAAAATTAATGTTATACTCTCCCAGAGGCCTGTCCATAACTTTGAAATTTTTTTCTATATTTTGTAAGCAGATTTTTGGCATATTTAAACAAATTCACACTCACTCTAGCCACATTTTGAATTTCAGGGCACTGAGAGGCTTGTCAGTTGTACTAGCTACAATGATGAGTTCTTTGATAGACATGGCGAATATTGTCATGCTGCAGACGGTCGTTATGCTGGTTTTGGGAGTCGTGGGTGTGACCCTGTTTGGAGAACTCATGCCCAGTAATTTTAGCAACATAGTGGACGCCTGTTACACTCTTTTTATCTGCTTCACTCAAGATGGATGGGCGGACATTAAAGAGGAATTTGATGTCAGAATAATATTTACTCTTGCGTAATGATACGGATTAATATTGCAATTATTTTCGCATAGGCACTGGACTACTTCACAGCAGGATCGCTTTACCTCGTCTGCGCAGTAAGTATCACAGGCTTCATCTTTTCCAACTTGGTCGTGGCATGCGTGGTCACCAACCTGGAAAGCGCGACTGCTGATATGAAAGCTGAAGATATGGAAGTTGATAATTTGCAAGAAGCAGTGAAAGAATCGCAGGTGTGAAAACCGTGTTATCTGGTTCTCGTGGCTTTTCAATGCCCATATTATGACAAGCGACTTCAGATTTCAAACCGGATTGTTTCAGATGCATCGTCATGCCATGTGGACTGTAGGTCGAGAAGTAACGGAAAAAACTCCAGAAGTGCCTGTGATTCTCACTAAAAATATGCTGCTCCACTCCCGAAATCTGATGAAAAATCAAGGACCATTTGAAAGGCCTTCACTCAACTATGTCAATGCGGAGCGTCTGTCTAAGTTTTTCACAAGCAAGTGTTTTTTTCATTTTCATGGCCCTGCACTACCGGATATGAAATCATCTCAACTGTACAGAGTACAATTATGCAATTTTTTAAAATATCCAATAACTATTTACATTCGCATTTGCAGTTCTTGTCGCGCTGGAAGAAAACAGAATGGAGTATGAAGTCATTCGAAAAGATTTAGACCGCGTTGTGCTGGTGCTGCAAGACATCTGCAGCGTGACCAAATACATGGGCAATGATGAGGAGGAAAAGAAAATGAATACCCGGGCAGAAAGGTTGTTCAGTAATCAGCTTGACCTAATCAGGGAAAGTATCGTCAACAGGAAGATGACAGGAGACATAGTAACCAACATGGAAGCACTAAACGAAGTATGTTGTCTTATATACGAAGGGTTCTTTGAGGGGCTGTAGTGGATGAGATTTTAAAAGTAAATTTTGACGTTGTAACCGCTTCCGTATCTCAAATAACGTCCATATTGAATTCCAGCTTAAAACCATTCGTCGAAACACGTTAATACAGGATAATGAACGGCATAACCCAGAAGCAGCCAAGCTGTTGAAAAGAATCAAAGGATTAATCCAAGGCATCGGTAACCGACCTGCAGCCCCTAGACGACAGAGCAGACGACAATCGCATATCATACTTCCTGAACATGGTACTCAGCCCCAGCATGGAAGTGTTTTCTATCGCCGATTGTCTTAATAGGTCATTTGCATACGGACATGTTCATCGGAACATTTTGCATGATGTATATTCGACAAAAAATAAAACGTATACATCATCAGTTAAGAAAAATATTTTTGGTATTGGTTCTGTTGATTGTTGCAGCTATTCGTGCAGTATGAAGTGTTCAGGATCCACAAACTAATTTTACTGTAACAGTCGAGTTATTGCATTTTTGCTTATCATGAAATAAGTGCCTTATAGTATTTCCAGTAAAATCCATATCCGCTTACTAATAAGACTTACAAAGTCACAGCACACTCCTCGGAAGCCTACAGCCATGCCTACATATCTTTAATATTGCAATGCATACTCTTATGCAGTATGTTCTTCTTATGTAACGAGTGTGTGGCGCAGTTGAAGCGTAATAAGGGTGGTACAGTTGGCATTGCCTCACTTTTATATTCATACAGTCACAGTTATTGATGATGCGAGTGTAGCTATTAACACTTGCGCATGTTACATCAATGTTCGCAGAAGAGGCCCACATTTTCCTTTTCCACAGCATAACAGGGCGTTTACGTTTCATGTGAAATGCATGCAGTCTATTGATAAAATTCTGCTTTCATTGCGGTGTTTGCTTCTGTATTGTCCAATAAGCGTAGCAGCCAGAAGTTACAGTCATGTAGATGTAATTTGCATATCGACCAGTTATTGGTATGATCATTGAGAAAACCTTATAAAAGCGGATACCAGCGGGTTATTACGTCTGCTGCTGTCATCAGCGGGAAGTGCTGCCAATAATTCAGGTAAGGATAGCAGACCATTTAATCTGAATTAGCCTCTTGGAATAATCATCATTGTCGTCCCAAGAGTCCCACAATAGGAACACATTTCCTTAAGTTTCACACGTACTGTAATTACTGATTTACATTTTTATTATAGTTATAGGGGTGAAAAAACAATACGACAAAAATGAAGACACTAATGATGATTGTATGCCTGGCGATGAGTATTGAAGGGTCGGTTGGCTTATGTCGCAGCGGAGGTAGGTAACTCGACAAAATCGAACTGCTATGAAAATGATACGAATTTATTGGCCTAATGTTGTTTCCAGAGGAGCTTGAGTGTGGCCTATGCATGCCAGGAGAATATGACACTTTCTTGGATGATGGATATTGTCACCATTGCAAATGTTGCCTGTTCTTCTCCTGCTGTTATGTTATTGAGTGTGGTAAGTTAAATGCTCACATGTCTATCTACATAATGACATAAAATTTTGCGCATGAAATTCAAATTGGAGAACTTCTCATTACCCAGTTATAGTGCATGTTTATGATTAGGGTGTTCTCTTGCTCTTCTTGCTGTCAACAGACACGGATGCTCAAGGAAGAAGGATTTTAAATGGAAACCACGCCAACCATAGACCAGGGGCGAGCCACAACAGGAGGGGTGGAAGGCCAGGGAGTGGCGGTACAAGCCATGGAAGCAACCCAGGAAGTGGCACAGGCAGCCATGGGAGCAGTGGCACAGGCCATGGGAATCACGGAGGTGCAAGCCGCGGAGGGAATTCTGCTGGTACTGGAGGCCACGGTAGGAGCCAGCACGGGACAGGAGCCAGGACAGGAGGAGGGAGCCATGGGAGTGGAGGTCATAGGTCAGGGAGCCACAATTCTGGGAGCCATGGAGGGCACGGGAGCGGAGGGCACGGCGGCAACAACGACGGTTCTGATGGTGGCCATGACCCAAGTGCGACGGAAGGAACTGGCGGTGCAGGAGTTGCCAACAATGGGGCTGACAACGGGGGCACATAGTGGAGTCGCCGTTGGGTAAACGGAAAAAATTGTATTCAACTTCGAATGGCCAGAGAAAACCTTCCTTCATATATGCAAAACCAGAAAAATGTAAATAAATGCAACTCGTCAAAAGGTGTATTCATTAAATGTAGATCTCGTTTATCCTGCCCTAAACCGAAAAATATTTTGTACCGACGAAATGTTTATTAAATAATCAACAGCATCATTATAATAAATGTCATATTACTGTGTATGAATAAGCACTGTTTATGCAAAGCAGATGTTCCGTAACCTACACGTTACATAACATGTTTTCAAGTGAAGTCTGCTGGCCATGCCGTCTTCCTGCAAACACTTATAATAATTATGCTTCTTATAACTATAATTATTACAACTGCAAGTATTTCTTGAGTAACAGATCCAACTGTTGCGTATGGTGTATATGAGTAGATCATAAATATTTGCAATGTTCACAATGGAATGTTTACACGACCTTCATGCAAAATGCGCGTGGCAGACTCTCTTCCTTTATTGTCATATTTCCTTCCTATAATTCATTTGGTAATTAGGGCGATATGAAGGTTGAGGTCATTTGCATGAAAACCAGCGGGAATAACTTGTAGGTCCAAGCACAACATATAAAATGCCATGTAATGAGAGTAATTTCGAGGATAGACCACTGCAGATGTCTGCAGGGAAGGATTGACAAATCAGGTAACGGTACCCTTTTTCAGACAATCACTGTCGACTTTAGCGCTTTTAAAAGTAATTGATGTTAAGTATAAATGGTGTTACTAATTAGTTATAATCTTAGTTAATTTCCACACAAGCAATTATGTGGAAGACGATGAAGCCCCTCCTAGCACTTCTTTGCTTGTCAGTCACATTCAAAACGGCAGCAAGCCTCTGCCGAAGTGGAGGCAAGTGCCATTTTAAAACTAACCTTAAGTTAATGTGCACTTACTGAACGGGTCTGCTTCGTTACAGAGGAGTTCGTCCATGGGCTATGCCAACCAGGAGAATACGACACCTTCCTTGACGATGGCATATGCCACCACTGTACATGCTGCCTGTTATTCTCATGCTGCTACCCATTTGATTGCGGTAAGTCCAAGAGGTCAAATATACAGCTAGGGGCATCAATGTTTATGAAACTGTTGCAAACATGCTGACGTTAGACAAATTAATTAAGTGCAATTAAAGGCGTTGTTTTCCCGTTTGTGTACCCATTTTACTAATTCGCAACAGTCGAAAGTGAGCTGGAATGGCACTTTACAGTTCAGATTCGTCGTCAAAAGCAGTTGCCGCAATTGCAGCCAAATACATCTCCGCTTTAATAATTGCAGGTGGCGACGATAATGACTATATTGATGAACAGGAGGCTAAGAATGGGGTGCAGCGTGGTGGTGCTGGTGGAGGGGCAAATGGAGGCAGCGCCAGTCACAACCACGGTGGTGCGAGGGGTGGAAGCCATCAGCAGCAAGGGGATAAGTCTAGTAGCAACAATGTCGGAGGGGGCCACAACAATAAGGGTGGCACCGTCGGGGGGGTTTCTGGTTCCGAAAGCAGCAGCAAGGGTGGGAGCCACGGAGGTTCTGCAGGTGGTGGAAGTGGGCACAAAGCTGGAGGAGGCCGAAAAGGAGGAAGCCACGGGGGTGCTGTCCGCTATGGCGGTGGTGGCAATGGAAGAGGAGGAGGAAGAGGAGGCCGTGGTGGTCACGGGAGAGGAAAGAAGCACGGTGTTGGCAGGAAGGGAAGTGGTGGAGGAAGAGGAGGAGGAAGCAACAACGGGGGCGGCGGTGGTGGTGGTAGTGCCAATGGCGGAGGTGTGGGTGGGGGCAATGGCAATGGTTCTGGTGGGGAAAGTAGTGATGGCGTGGGAGAAGTGGGCGGTTTGGGATCTGGGTCTTTTGGAGCTGATGTTGCTAACGCTCTTGGAGCTCTGAGCGATTTATTTGGCAAATTTCTTGGAGGAGGAGGTCTAGGTGGTTCAGGCGGTGGTCTAGGTGGAGGAGGTCTAGGTGGAGGTCTAGGTGGAGGAGGTTTAGGTGGTGGTCTAGGTGGTCTTGGTGGAGGAGGTTTAGGTGGTGGTTTAGGTGGTCTAGGTGGAGGAGGTTCAGGTGGTGGTCTAGGTGGAGGAGGTTTAGGTGGAGGCCTAGGTGGAGGAGGTCTAGGTGGAGGAAATCTAGCTGGAGGAAGTGTTGGTGGGGGAGGTTTAGATGGAGGTAATAGTGTAAATGACACCTCTGGAGGTCTCGGTGTGGGAGATGGTGGAGGATCTCTAGTCAACGAGGGTGGTGCAGGGGTCAGTGGATAACTTTCCAAGGGCCATGTAACACGGTGTCAGTAGTGCTCTTGCATTTAGATTTGTCTGTACCAATGTTTACTGTTCCAATTTTGTGTCAATGAGTGAGAATCAAATGATATTTTCATAGTAGAAAGGCCGACAGTTATACTTTCAGTGTTCGTAAAGCAATGGAGCTTAGGTGAGACGGAGATCTTCGTTCATTTCACTGTAAGCAATAATATTGTCTCATACTCTATACTGCATAGCAAGTGCACGATGCAACATTGCCATTCATACACCTGCTGAAATAAAGACAAATTTGAATACCATGTTTATTTGCTTGTCGGTGCTTTTCTTAGCTTATACGCATGTATATACGTAAGAATGTGTTTCTGGTTGTTACCTTTGCTTGAACAAGTAGAAACAAAATACAGTATAACTGGTAACTCTTTCCATATATATGAACTCATAAAAACTATAATTATGTCTGTCATATAAAAAGGAAGTGCGCACGAGTACGCTGTAATAGTTTTTCATAACTTCACGGTATAGTTTCAGTTATGCATAATTATCACCTTATTATTTTGGTAACCTTCCCTTTCGAGATAATCCCGTTACAAGTGAACTTGTGTAACCAAATATCCACATCAGCCACACCTCTGATAAGTTTTACTACCCATATTTTCAAAAATAAAGTTCTAGCAGTGTATAATTATGTGTATATAATTATTATTATGCATTTACTTTTATTTAAAACAGAGGTTTAAACTAGCCTTGGCCTGCTTCGTAATCCGAACAAATGCAATATTTATGTTAAAATTTACAACAGCACCTGCTGTTAGGTACTTTATGTGTGCCAGCCATCATATGGTAGCCGTAAATAGGACTTTCATTCATTTAAATTTACATTAACGCAACGGACAACGGTCATTTGACAGTAGTGTAACAGCTGTGCACATGTGCTAACTGATAACACAGGGTACACGACTGTTCTATTTGCTTTTGTGAGCGCATCCCCAACAGGCCTAAATGAGGAAAACACACCGTACAGTACCGGTATATATACATGCAATATAGAAATAGTAGCAAATCGAGGCTATACATGCAGTACCTGTACTACACTACAATAGGCATGTATACATGGTGGATTGGTGGTGTAGTACATTTATAAGATAGTAGAGACCCTAATTATTGTGCAGTTGCGAAGAAGTAGATGAGCATCCTGGTGCTGTCAGAGCATCCAGAAATGTACCGTATACGTATTTTCCACCAATGCTGTAAATAATGCCGTACCTTTTGTGTGATGAAATTGTTTATTCACCTAATACATTACATGATAATGCATTGTTCTACATTAAACTTTGCGACTAAAAACACCGAATTCTACAAGTGTACCTGCCCAAACCAAAGGAAAATAAAGTAGGGCCATCACCATTGTAATCGTCATCGTTGTAATCATTAGCGTTGTTGGGCGAATCGTTGCCTGACGCTGCTGTTGTCCCATCATTGCTGCCAGCCGTAGTTGTTGAGTTGTCGGAGTTGGTACCTTCAGTAAAAATGCCCAGAGTTACTAAGTTGTTAAACACATCTATTTTCATTTTATGCACTCATAATGTTCTCACTTTCAGCAGTCGTGGAAGAAGGTAACTTGTCGCATTTGACGTAAGCTCCCATGCATCTGCAGTCGTAGCAATCTGAAGTGCCTGGCTTGCAGCACTGTCGAGTTGCTTCGGGGCATGTCATAACTGAATACGTTCCTGGAAACAATGGTTTATCAATGTTCAGTACAATGATGTAAATTCATATCATCACCACCACCATAATTATGAAGAACTTACTTCCGTTGCAAGGGTCTTGAAAGACTCCATCAGCCACCAGGACCAAAGCACAAGTCAACAGTACAAGACAGAGAGTATTTATTCCGGCCATGTCTTAGAAGTATCTGCAATAGGCTGTAGCAACAACGAATTGGCCGACTAAAGTTCAGATTGTATCAAATATTACAGCTTTTTTCTGTCTTCATTGATACAACTGGTCCTTAGCCAATGAAAGAAAACTCGAGAAGAATGTGTACCTGCAGTGGTACTGAAAAATTGATTGTGGTTTATTTTTGTTGCTTTCTGTGTATTATTGTGAAAATCAGGAGTATATAATAATCATTTCATTGATGTGGATTAAGTTCGGATCTGCTTACAATTTTGTGCTCAGTGAGGCGAAATCAATTTTTGTCTGCAAAAGATTCTGGTAACTACACAGCGCGTTTTAAAACCTATTTCGTACATAGCACTTTCCCATCAGAATGAACAGTTTCATGCAGGCCTGACTTTTAAAAGGCGATGCATGAAAAAATATTTAAGTTTACACTTCACTGGGTTCAGGATAATGGATATTAAAAACTATGATGCAATTATTGAAATAATTATTGAAATAAATTGATATTGATATCCAATGCAATTAAATCTGCCTTTACCCCCATTTCTAACTATTGTAACTAAGTAAGTGTTGAGAGTACCCTTACGCTGATGCCTTGCAGAGTCCCGATTCGTGGGATAAAACTGATCTAATATCACTTTTGATTCGCTTCTTATACAAGATATCCAAGGAACTCTGATAATAATGAATTCGCATTTGTATTCGTCTGATGTAGACGTTTCATATCATATTCCACTTATGGCAATAAAAAGGCTCCCAATATGACATTGATACATCAAAACAGAGTGATAGGCTAGGTCACAACACGTCTTAAGATAACCTTTACTTCACCTACTTTTTCATAAACAAGCTTTGTAGTGGTGGAATGATGACGCAAACTTCCGGAATAGGACATACAGTGCATTATGTGGTTCTGCGTATAACTGTTTCAATATTACTATTCGTCCTTCTTGGGATACAGCTCCTGCAGATGTTTGTCGTGACCCACATTTTATTCTCAGAAATGACGGTGGCGTAAACACGTTATGAAACACATTAACTATGCAGGAGAATTTTAATGAAATTCTGCTGAATTTGTAACCAAACGACAGATGGTAACTTCCCAACATTCAAACACATTTTGAGCCGAAGTACTGACCATGAAAAATGATACCCCTAATAAAATTCCTCATAATTATTGCTGGTTGTTCATTATTACTGCGTTAATCAAAAACCCAACAAGTCGAGTTTGGTGATGTCATTTCTAATTCTCCGCCTATCCTTCTATATATGGTGTCATTGTCTATACAAAGTGGACTGCTGTTATCGTGACAACAAAGAAATTCATTGGCGACGGAAGATGGTTGAGAATACTAATAATCAACTTATTACGAACGCGAAAGTAATTCATGTACACCACGCATTTCAAATATATTGTAAGCAAAATGTTCGCATTTCCATAATAAAATACCAGGCGATTCTATTTACCAGTGGCCACCACGACAGATGAATGTACTACGTGTGTTAAAATTTCATCATCCACACTTTCAGATAAGGAATTGAAAAACATTTTTCTTTGAAATGCATATCAGGCCATCAGTAGCACATTTAAAAAACACATTCATTCCATGCAAATCTTTCATGTTTTTTCCTATCATTTACCCTCAAAAGAACTTTTCAATGAATTTTTAAGTTACTAGGAAGTCTGGTGTGCGTATTACACAATATAAAAATACGCACTTCACCATCAATATAAAAGTGAAGCGAGTTTATGGTCAGTTTACTGTTCGCAGAGCAAGAGAAGGTGAAGTGTCACTAATATCATCCACTGAAGCTCACATCAGGTACGTTCAGGTCAGTCACATCATTTGTCGCAGGTAGCATTATACACTTTCGTTTTTAAACAATTTGAAAAATTGCAATTTCAAGTTCGTTCGCATTTAATTTTCCTTTGGAATTCCGCATGTGATAGTTTTGTTATTGCTATTCCTATTTTGTAATTTTCTACGGTAACTATTTTGTGATTTGTTTTTACGCAACAATCACTCAGAGAATTCCTCACAAAATGTAGGCTACCCTACTCCACAATATTTTAAAATTATTGTCTATGTAGATCCTTTCCATTAATCGAACCATTGTCAAATAGTCAGCGCAGTTGAAGATTAGTGGTTCTATATCTATACAGCAAAGAGCGTCCTCCTCACGCCTGATTCATGTCGAATAAATTTAATGTAGGGCATAAAAAATATTACAGACTCATTCCCCCAGAATGAAGATCCTTCACTTGATCATGTTTGCTGCATTTGCTGTTGCCGTCGCAAGCGGCTTCTTCACTAACTGTGGTCCAGGACGTGAGTAAAAGAATATTTGTTTAGTCCACCTGTCGCGTGTTATTTTTAAATGCATAATTATGCATATAATGTACCTTCTTACATCATTGCAGAGAGCACGATGATGATCAGCTGCCCCAATGCCAGCGGTGTTGGCACTTGGTCCCGTGTGGCTCCGCCGAATGATTGCCGCCAGTGTACTTGCCGTCGTGGGTGGTTTATTCAGTACTCTTGCTGCACACAGATGTCATGCCCAGGTATCACAATCATGTCACTTATAAAATAATATAATACTGAATTCCCTCTACTGAACGTAACCTAAGTGTAGCCAATGTTAAGAAAAGTTTTGTTGGAGAAAAAATATCCAACTTGTTTTGACAAACAGGAAGTTATATTCAAAATTGTTTGCTCGGACTTCATATGACATATCACGTGTGTTTTTTGTTTGTCTAGCTCCTGCAGCACCTACCACTACCACAGTGGCATCAGCACCCTCAGCATAATTCCGTCTGGCATAGTGAAACACCCTGCCAGCTCCTGGGATGGTGATGAAGAAGTCGGTGGAGGGTTATAATACAATCTGAGTAATTGAAATTGATATGTCTGGAAACAGATTAGTTCATTGTCTTTTTTAAAAAATTGAGCTTTCTTGACGAGCACTGCAACATTTTTGGTCCTAGTTTTGTGCTTTATCGATTCTGGTGTATGTAGCAGGAGCATACCTGATCAGTTGCAGGTATACTGTACAGGTAGACACATCTCGTTCACTACTACTTTTCTACATGTAGAATTGTAGATATAATAAATTTGATGCATGATCGCATATTGGCATACTTATTTTGGTTCTAAGAGAAACACCTATACTTGTTCCTTGAATGAAATGCTTGAATTTCTATCAACTTCAGTTGATTGACACTGTGACTTATGAGTTAATTTATTCAACTAATAATTTATTGCAAAATGTAATTATACAGTTAATAAAGTTTGATGCCCTGCAGTGGATGTACTGTATACCCATTCATTTTGCGGCTGTAGCAGTCTCCTGCAAACGCTAGCACGCGATTTTCTGTGAACCTTATACGTTATACTGTATAGGGAATAACATCCTGGTTAGTCCGTTTTGCTTCCGAGAGATAGTTTAGCAGTTGTTTCATAACCAGCAGAATATTCCATGCAGTTCAAATGGACTGATGATTGTGATGGACACATCCATGGGTCAAAATTTCCTTAATCCCTGCGTTCCATAGCAACACTTGTGCCATCCATAAAATAATGATATCCAGTTTGGATAGATCAAGGAATATATGCTATACACTTCATTCATTATTAGACTGTGGGAAGTATTGACCATCTTGTATTGCACAGAGCATGATTGTTGTCTCTGTGCATTTCAGGCCGAACCTTTTGCCAGTGTTTTGGTGTTCACGTGATTTGAGCAGTGGCAAAATCTTGTACACTCTTTTAATTAACCATGGTTACTAATTAAAAGTGCGTACAAGATTTCAACTTCAACTTACGGGGTGTATCTTAGGGCTGGTTGTTTGAACACGAGTTAAGAACAACTAAGAAGTTTGCTCTTGTTTACATGAACACAACATGAGCTCGGACGGGTTTTATGACTTCCAGGATATTCTATAGACCTTGTGTTTTATTCCCTAAAATAACGAGAAGCCGGCAGCATCCCATCTCTAAAAGCAACGTACTTGTATATGCAGTTATAAATTTTATCACATTTTCTCTATTAATTTACAGTATAGGTTGTACAGTAGTCACACACGATGCGTATTTTGCATCTTACAAGGATCACCTTGCATAAAAATATTATTTCAAATGTATAAGCGCAGGCAAACGCATGTCACTCTGTAATATTATAACTAGCAGCAGGTATTGATGCAAAATAAAGTGTTCAATGATTTCTATATACGGCACTAATAATTCTGCTCTGGGAATGTTTGTTCCCGTGGCCTCAGGTTTTAAATAAAATAGGCCTGGTCACATCTGGTGAAGCAGAAGTAGGGCAAGGTCCATCCTGGATACTAAGAACTTTAACTCATTTGAATTTAAAAGGTGTGTCATTCACACTCAAGGTTAAAACTGCTGTTTATTAATAGTTTACTTACAAATATGCATTCCCATTTTCCTATTAGCAGGGTCATTCGCATTTAATGATCATCTGGAAATTCGCATAAGATAATTTATAGGTCACCGACATGGTATATAACATGTGAAATTTCGATCATTTCCCAGCTCCTCTATCTTCTCTGCACGATATTGCCTCCCTGATTTCTCAACTAAGGTAAGTAAGTTATAGTGTAGCAAGTGTGGATTAGTTTTTGATTATCCTATTGTATAGTTGTAATACCCACAATTTCTGATTATTCAGCTAATTCCTCACAGAATGCAACATGGTTAATTTTGAAATGATCGTGTGAATTGATATACTGTATTATACTGTATATATCGAGTCATTGTCAAATATTATAGTCACCTCTGTAGTTGAAAATTAGGGGTTCTATTTATGGCAAAGAATCTTCTCACACCTGCTTCATAACGAATAAAATAATGTAATAGTAAAGAAGTGTGCATATTACAGACTCAACTTTCCAGTCCTACTGCCTTCATCAATAACATTCAGTATGAAGACGCTGCACTTGGTCATGTTTGCTGCATTTGCTGTTGCCGTCGTAAGCGGCTTCTGTGGCTCAGGACGTGAGTAACAGAATATTACCAACTGCCAAATGTCATTTTCAATGCGCATACTCTTAATAATAATTACACCGTTGCAGAGAGCAAGTTCATTATTAGCTGTCCCTCCTCTGCCGTTGCTGGCCGTTGGAACCGTGTGGTCCTGCCGGATGATTGCCGCCAGTGTGTTTGCCAGAATTCCTTTTTTTTCCTCTCCTACTCTTGCTGCACAAGAGTGGCATGTCCAGGTACCACCTAATCATTTTACTTAATTGATTACCTATACAGTACATAGCATAAGTGTAGCCACTATACTTTACGCCAAGAAAAGTTTTGTTGATCAGAAATATTATACGTACCTATACTTGTCTTGTCAAACAGTAGGCTACTGAATATGAAATGGTTTGTTCTGACTTCATATTCCGTGTGTTT
Source organism: Catajapyx aquilonaris (assembly GCA_000934665.2). Classification (NCBI taxonomy): domain Eukaryota; kingdom Metazoa; phylum Arthropoda; class Diplura; order Dicellurata; family Japygidae; genus Catajapyx; species Catajapyx aquilonaris. Next base: position 58,078 of record JYFJ02001287.1, read on the forward strand.
TGATTTGTCTAGCTGCAGCAGTTACCACTACTGGAACCACGCAGCCATCAACATCAGCCATGTAATTTCGGCTTACGTGATGAAGCACCCTGTCAGCTCCTCGGATGGCGATGAAGAATTCGGCGGAGGCTTAAAATACAATATTATTATTGAAATTGATAAGTCTGGAAGCAGATGTGAGTCAATTGTTGTGGTTTTTATGAGCTCGATCTTGAAAAGCACTGCAACATATTTGGTCCTAGTTGTGTGCTTAGTCAATAATTTTGGTGTAGGGGCCTACGTAACGAGAGTGTGTCTAATCAGATGCAGGTACAAGTAGACGCATCTCCTGCAATGCTATTTACTCATTTGCAGATTATTTTGATGCACATAGATGTAAGTAGATTTGACATATTTTATTCATGATCACATAATATAATATTGCATAATTATAGATGAGCACATTTATTTCGGTTTGAAGAGAAATGCCCATCATTACTTGCCCCTTAAATGAAAGGCTTGAATTTATGCCAACTTCTGTTACATTACACTGTGACCTATCTCTGTAAGGGTTAATGATCCTACTGATAAAGTTACAGCAAAACACTGTAATTGCAGCCAATAAAGTTTTATACCCTTCAAGCAGTGGATATACTAATTCATCTGACCAAAAAGGCTTGTTTTACTGTGTACAGCTGTCTCCTACGAGCTCTAAATCAACCATCACCGTATTCGGCGGACACCTTTGTACCCGTACATAGATTTCCTCCAGGCTATTTACTTCATCTTACATGAACGCTACACCTAATGATAATCCTGGCCAAGGCAAATGATGAAAGTTCGTTTTGGATCGGACGAAGTGAGCCAATCAACACTGCTTGGGCATAAAATAAATACCAAATAAACGCCCGCATTTACAAAATATATAATCCAGCGGTTTTGGCGGTTTGCTCAATATTACCAAAAATGTATAAAATGTTATGTAACCATCATTTCTGAGTTGCTCAAGTCAGCTGAATAGAGATTGACGTGTACGCCTGCTACAAATATCGACAACTATTCCTTTGCATCAACAAGTTTGTGTGTTGCGCAGCAAATATTTTGCAGCTCTGACCAATGCTGATCGTGTTGTTGCTTTTTACGATACAATGAAGCGATGGGCAGCTCTGCGCACTGCTCAACCACAACTTCAAATTCTTTTTAGACAGGTGCAAATTTTTGTCGGATGCTCATTCATACGAATTGGAATATGCCTATCAATTTATTCACGCTTTGACATGTTGGTGAAAATACGTTTTCTGATCTGAATTTTTTACTGAGAGGAAGTTCGTATAAAAGCCACTGGTAAAGTATAGTGGGCCACATTCAGATTTTTCTGCCTAAAAGTACTAGCATCTTTCTTACCTGAGGCATCCTCCCTAGAGAAGGTAAGGTTTGGCCTTTAATCCTGCTTTCTATAGACTATAACACTTTTTGCAAAAATTGTTATACGGAATTTCGAGTCTGAAGCTCCTTTTAAACTGATGTCCAATTGAGCTTCTGAAGTTCACCAGTGGAATATAAAAATAAATAAATGTACACAAACTATTAGGGTCTCATATTTATGTCAGTTGATAACGGCTCTGCATTCTAGTTACAGTGAATCACACAGAAAATCCTCATTTTTCTGGTCACTATTATAATAAATTCTCTTACAGCCAGCATGAAGAGCGCCATCATTTTGATTTGCATGGCCGTGTCCATAAATTTGGCTCACTCCTGGTTCTTTCCGTCGTGCCCTACAGGTAAATTATGAAATGCAGTGAATATTCTCAGAATGTGCTTGTTTGCCTCGAATAACTTGGACCAATGTTACTAACATTATCAGATCGTAGTAATATGATGATGGTGGCATACCCAAACAACAAAGAGTGGAAGAGAATCGTCGCTAACGACTGTCGGGATTGCATGGGTAAGGGAAGCTATTCTTGCTGCAAGAGAATGGATTGCCCAGCGCCAGCCCCTGCCGATAAATGTAAGTACACACCTATAATATGTCTCCATCAGGGCCAGTCATATCGACAAACTTGTGCAACTGCGTTGTCCTACATGATGTATTGCCTGCCCTGAAGGGTTACGGATACCACCCACAAGTTTCCAACCATATCCTTGCAGAATAATCGCCATCTATACTGGTAGGCTATCCAGGATTACCTGCATGGTAATGTAAGTAGGAATCCCAGAACAGGAAATGACTCTGTGTACAACAATTGGCATTTAAAAAACTGTGTGTGGTTGTCACTATAACTTTTTTGTTGTACTGGATGTTGATAGAGAGACGCATTAGTAATTTTTAGCAATATTAGGCACTCCTCATTTGCACGTTTTTGTTAAGTACATATTGATGGTCAGTTGCATGAACACAAACTGTTGGATTATGCATAGGTAGCCCCTGCTTTACGACAGTTCATTTTACATTTCACATTATTAACAACCTTTTCAAAATGACCTAAGATATAACAAGTTTTGATAAAAATTTGCAAAAAAAATTAAAATACGGTGAGAAAAGTATTCGAAATAGTAACACACCTACGTCATAACCCCTTTGAGTCCAAACATGCAATAGAGGCTTTCGTTTTTAGTGGCCCATTGTGTCAAGATGTACAGTACACAGATACACAGTAATGTATTACTGGTCTTGGCAGTCCCCAAAGCACTGTAACAACTGTTGTTGCAATACACTTCTTGTACTACAATATTTCACAGAGAAGGGAAATGGGTCCTCAGAACATGATAACCCTTAATCTAGAACCTCTCGTTAAATATGTGCATTAAATGTTTTGAATACTCAGTGTAAAAAATAGATCAACATTACTATGGAGGTAAAATTTTGGAACCTATTCCAATCAATTACATTATAATTTTGTCTTGTTTTACGACGTTTCACTTTACAACCTTGTTATTCTCATACCTAAGCATGTTATAAAACTGAGGCTACCTGCATTGTGAATACATAATCGAATATTTTTCATTTTATTTCATGCAACAGACCATGAATGTTTATCTGCTAATATTCTGATTTATATCAAGAGCTAGCTCATGTTTATATACATACAAATCAAGAAAGATATAATATTTCCATTTTTAGCTACAGCAAGTTCAAGTTCAACTCCATCAACTAAGAAAAGTCCTGACAAGAACTAACTGTAGGAGAACACTGACTGTGAGAGCCAGCAATATATTAATCCAGTGACATTCATTCACCAGAAAGTTACAAGCAATAGCAATGGTACTTTTAAGCATAAGACCTTCATGAATCATATGATTTAAAATACTTCTCTGTAGCAGGCCTGCACAAACTAAATAAAACACTATTACACATTCTCTCATTGATGCTGTGTTATTTAGCATTGTGTTACTGCAAAGAGTCAGATCAGCTCAAACCCTTCTGACATTTAAACCATTCGTCAAGTAAGAACCAGCTGCATCAACACAATGCAGGGATGTTCTGAAAGAACCGTGGTTTTATCAAAACTGGGCTTGGTGAAACTGGCCCTTAGGGACATTATTCTGGCGATGTGCTGGTATTCACATTCCGCACCTTAGATTTTCTCCTTCATATGAGTTAATTCAGCAGGTCTCTTACTTCTGATTCTTGCCTGTCTCACTTCACAAGCTAGCTCTACTCTATGTAATAGGTAAAATGCATTTTATTCAGCCACTAACGACCAATTCCCCTCCTGTCTCTCCACGAACATGGGCTGGCAATAGTTAGGCTGAGTTTTGTGATCCCATTCATAAGTTGTCGTGCTCTGTTATTCACTATTTTGAACATTATAACCAACAATACACCATAGAAACAGATATTCATCCAGTTCTCATCATGGCTTGCCATACAATATTATTTTGTGGCACTCAGAACACATGAATAATTTGGCTCAACTGACTATTCAGTGTCATATATCCAACCTGATCTGAACAGACTTGTAGTGACTTTTCTGTAAGGAAGCCAGATTAGAGCACAAAAACCTGTGCTGCTGGCATTCATTACTGCAGAACCAGGTTATGACAGCCACACGGATGGCTAGGGATTGCTGGAGGGATGTCACATGGGCGAAAAAATGAGTGAAGGTCTAGGAAGGTACTAAAAGATAATAATATTCCTATCGCCTGCCTGAAACTTGCAGGAAATGAAGGTGCTTCAATCATGTGCACATGCTAAAGATTATTATTGGTGCTGGCCATTGCCAATTCATGCCGCCCACACCGCCTAAGTCCTGATCCTCCTGAAAGCTGCAGAAAAGATACATTAGTTGTGGTTCTAAAGTTGTTTTATTTTGCCAGAGGTGATGTGTAGGAGAGAATTAGATCTGTAGCAGAAGAGCCACACCAGCCAGGACCCATTTGGACGGGCTGTCCTTGCTTTTCAGGTTGAAGGTCCACACATAAGTAGGTCCTCGACTGCGTGTCTTGTACACTGGGCATTCATACATGTTTCGGGCATCCATCTTGTCCTGGGTGATGGCCTAGAGGGTCAGAATTGGTTAGTTTATCAGTTAAGATGTGCATGTAACATGTGAGGATTAGTCCTCTTGAATGTTGCATACAAAAATCGTACCCTGAGATAAATGACAGGCATAACTGGGTACAGCTCTTTCAATTTGGAATCATTTATAGCGCCAGTCTGTGTATCCCATCGAGCGCCCTCCATAAACATGCCAGTGATGTTGGCTCCCTCCCTCGGAGGGCTCCTGCGTAAAGGACATAATACGTGTAAGGTGCACATCCTAGCTTTAGCATACTCCATACTCACGAGAAATCCTCCCTAACTTTCTTGGTTACGTCACATTGGAGGCACATCTTGTCCAGGGGGAGCTCCTGCCTGCGAGCAGTGCTCTGCATGATTGCAGTGAGGAAGGACTGTGGGTTAAAAAACCCTGCCAGCCACACGCAGGCTGGTAGCTGTGTGCATTTAAAAAAATCATGGTGTAGTACTCTATCAGCTCATCCCATGCTGTGTGACTATCTTACCACAAAGTCTGAAGACCAAGTTTCCAGTTCACGAACACGGAGGAGGAGGTCAGCATACCATGGTGTCAGTCCCATCATTGATGGATATGCCCTCTTTGTCCATCCTGGAGGGACCTCATCCATGAACAGGCAGTTGGACAGGTCTTCCATGTCAGATGTGATTGTCAGTTCACCCTGTGCAAGTTAACAGTTTGTTAGTACATCTTGACAACAGTGACCAACAGTGATTCTGAGCACCTTCAAGCCAAGATCAAGCTCCTTCAGAGAGCGCCTCATTTCCTTGGTTAGGAAGCTCATCCGCTCGCACTCCTGGAATGCTACGATAACGTAAGGGGTCCTTTCTTCCACCTTAGACATAATTTCAGCCATGTTAAATTCATCAGGGAGGCGCTCCATAATGTCATCCAAAACTTGCTTCACCTGAGGACAGAATCAGTCATAACATCAGAAGACTCAAGTGTTAGTGAGTCATTGCAAAATCACTGCATACTTTTTCCTCTTTGGTAACAGTTGTTCCAGCTCCAGCACCTGAATCCCGAGGTTGCAACTCCAAGACAGTTTTGAAAAGATTGTCAGAAGTGGTGGTAAGAAATCCTATCTCAGCATTTGGATGCAGGCCATACAAGTAAGGAGATTCAGCTGGGATGTTTTCATCAATGTACACGTGATAGCCATGATAGTCCGTACTTGTGGGATTGGAAAATCCAGGAGCCAAGAGGACTTCGCCCTCCAACTAAAGAATGAACAGTGTAGACATGTTAGCATTAAGTGGTGGGGGAAGAATACGTCAGATAAATCAGTGGTGCTGGACACATTAGCAGTCTCTAAATGTTTATTTATATTTCGGCATTGGCAGCGCTGGCGTTACCTGGCAACTAAGTAAACATTTAGGGACTGCTAATATGACCAGCACTGGTACTAGATGAATATGTTATGGGATAAACACTCAATAACGAAATGGGCGACAACACACTGAACCATGATCAATAAAAATTTATCATGTAAGTATCAGCTACTTCAAATGGCACGAATTTTAAGTGGTTTTGTGAAAAAGAAAAAGGCCAGATTTCAAGTAGGCCTAATCATGAAATAATCCACCAACCTTTCCACAAATTTCATATATTTGCTCTACAACAAGTTTTCGTTTAAAGGAAATAAAATCTTTGGACCATGACTTACAGCCCTAGACCCCTAGTGACCCAACACCCTTACAACCAAATGTTACACATTACTTACCAGTTCAGGCCTCATGTACTCTTCTAAGTAGGTTCGACACAGTCGCCTATCCCAGTCATCAGTGATATGCCCTCCATACATGATTTCTCCAAAAAGATACCTCAGATCCTCATAAGGAACTTTGGTGTTGGCCTCAAGGTAGTTGAACAATACATATACACTGATAGTCAGGTCACCTGTTAAATATACCCATTAGTATGAAGTGAAATATCAACAGTTTCAAACAAGGCATCCTTTCCCTTCTTTCAAACGTTACATACCAACATTGAATGGATACACTCTGTTCCATCCTTGTGGTCCAAACTTTCGCCTTTCAGCAACAACAGCATGGAAGTAGCAGAGAGCAAAGAGGAAAGCTTTGAACTCAGCTTCTTTGGTGCACATTTCCAATGTCTCTTGGTTGAAATTGTCCAGTGCTTTGTGCAGATTGGCATGCATACCACGTGGAGGCTCATTGGTTATTTTGATGGATGACTCCAGAATTCCCTGCAATGAATAATACCACACTAAACACTGGATCAATGGGAGTTCCACTGTACGAGGACTAGGTGAGAAAGTAATAGTGGCAATCCTGTCAGGCAACAAGAAGCAAGTTTAACAACAGTACATATCATAATAATTATGCTATACAGTATTTCGGCAATGACGTCACAACCAAGGTCCCACACAAGTTTTCACACCAGAGGGAAATTGGCGGACTTTTAATGCATATGAGTTGTCCAGGGAGGTGCGGTGGCTGAGATGGTAACGTCTCGGCTTGCTGAGTGAAAGGTCCCAGGTTCGATCCCCACCTGGGAGCTACCTTTTGCCTGCGTTGGGAGGGTCTTTGACCTGCACCTTGGAGGTGTCTGGCAACCTAACCTCCTGGGAAACAGCACATGGCCCAACGCTTGACATTGCACTTGCACCCATGTTCCCTCCCCAACAATCCCTATCCTTTCCCAATGTCCCTGTTTCCTTGCACTGGAGAATGAAGCTGGAAAAATAATAGAAAACTGATGGTGGTGTGCCACCCCCTATAGATCCCGTAAGGGACATCACAGGGTAAACAAAATAAAATAAATAAATAAATAAATAAAAGTATATGAGTTGTCCACCCGTGCTCTTGATAATTATTAACATAAAATGTGAGGCTATAACTTACTTGTGGTAGGATGTGATACTCAGCAGAAGCAGCTGGTTCACCACTGAGGAAGACACGGAAGCTTGGATGGGATGTCTCACTGTGCTGCTCCAGTTTCTTTTCCAGCTGTGCCAGCCAATTTTTCACCAAGTGAATATTCTGAAAAACACAAAAAATTATATAGCAATTGTAGCAATCAGCCAATGCAACAGTGCATCTGACAACAAAATCACTTGCAACTAACCTGCAAGATTACCCAGTGCCCTTCCTTGGCTGCTATGTCTAATGCTTCTTCTGCAACAACTTCTTGCCCCTGGCCCAGGGACACACTGTGGAAGTTCGCAGCGTCGAAAGTGAATCCTAGCTTCTTCCCAAGAGCTTCCACATCCTATAATAAACCCAATCTTGAAAGACTGCATTTTACATTTTCACTTGCAACATCCAAGTGCTCTAATCGGCATCTCACCTTAAGGGGATCAACACCAGGAGACAATATGAAGAAAATTGGTGTTCCTGGGCCTGACTCTTCATAGGACTTGGAAAATTCCACATTTCTTCCTTCCACGTACCTTGTGCCTAACTTTTCTTCCACAAAGAGTCTGCAAAAGACATTTCATAAGTCTTAGCTTGTGCCAAAGCCTCAGTAAGCCTGCCACACACACATACAGGGGCCGTGCAGACGGGCCAAGCTTGGCCGCGGCTGCCCGCGGCCCTGGCCAACTTCCAGGAAGTTGGCCCGTGGCCTGGCCGTGGCGTTGCTAGGGGGCCCCTAGGTGTCAACTGTCGCAGCCGCGGCCAGCCGCGGCTAAGCTTGGCCCGTCTGCACGGCCCCACACACACACACACACTTTTATCTACACATTTAAAAAAGTAAAGCTTGCAGGTGAATCTAACATTCCTCCACTTGCCCCTAGCCCTTCAAGGGAACAGTCAGAGTGACGCTGGCATGCATACAGTGACCAAGGTGAATGACACGAGAGATGTCATCTTCCTCAATTATTATCCCTGGTTAAACTTACGAGACAGCATAGATCATGCGATCAGGTCTTAGCGCTCTCATCATACACAGCTTTTGTAAAGCTGATTTATTTTTCCACTCTTGCGGCAGCTTTTCTTTTTCAGGGCATTCTGACTCTACCAATTTTTTCCATCTCTTTGCTGATCCCTCAATGTCTCTGTCCAAATTTCTAAGGGGAAATGTATTAATATTACTCCATTTGTTGCTTACATGCATCAAGACAAGACCGCAAAGTGGTTCCTTACCTGAATTCTTCCAGACCAGACAGGCTTTTGATCCCACCCCAGCTCAGGTGGGAAAGAAAATCCACTGGACTGGTCACATTGGGTATCAAAGGAAACCGGAGAAGATATTCTAATTCTGATTGTTTAATTTCTTTTTTAGTTGTCAGTATCTAGATCAGAAAGAAGTACCACTTTAAATAAGCGATGATTCAAATCACCTTAAAATCTAACAGACACAACTCTTAACAAAGAAAGAGCTGCAATAACATCATTTCTATGTCAGTGACTCACCTGAAATGTCATCTGAGAAGTGAAAATGAGCTTGTCAACCTCAAAGAGACCTCTAGTAGTGTAGATGTACACCGAGTAGGTTATGCAGTCAATCAAATTATTCACTCGTGCCTTTATTTCATCTGCTTCTTCTGATCTTTGAATGGCTGTGTGAAATACCACACTGAAGGCCTATGAAGCAACAGAAATTATCAAAACAAACAGATGCAAGTAATGGGTACTCCAGAGCCAGTAACTCTACATACCTTGAGTGAAAACTGATATATTGGGTTAATTTTGTTGAGGTCATTAAGAATAAAGTAGAGCAAAGAAGATCTGCAAGCAGCAGGGCGATACATCTCATAAGCTTCGTCAATCATGATGGAAGTCTCCTTGGCTTCTTTGACTTTGCTCTGAATTTCAGCCGCTGTTGCTTTGGTGTGTTCCAAGTTTTCTACCAAAGCAGTGTCGCTGAGGACATCTTCTCCAGCAGAAGAAAGTCGAGACAGAAGGTCATCTTCCAGTGTCTTCAAGACAATCTTGAAGTCATTCTGCTGCTTTGTCAAGTCAGCCTTCGTCTGCTCCAAGTCTGGTCGCTCTGCTTTCACCACTTCAGCCAGAAGCTGGTCTTCCAACCCATCTCGCGTAACAGTGAAATTTATCAGGGTTGTCTGGGCCTGCATCTCAGGCTGATAATGAGGGTTGGCCAGCTTGGTATGGAGGATTAGACGGAAAGTGGGACCGTATTCAACTTCCTTGTCTCCCATTTTTATTGCCCTGGGGTAAGAAGAAGAGTCAGCAAGAAATGAGGTAACATCAGTGCATTAGTGTCCACCAACTGACCTTCCTTTTTTGATGAGGTTCCTTCCTAGCAGGGGATCCAAAACAGGATCAACACTCTCACCAATGTTTTCAATCAGCACCACTGCTCCAAGACTAATACTCTTCTCTATGGTGTCCAAATAGCCTTTTTGACCAAGCCTAATGACAACCAGCTTATCCCCATATCGAGTCTTGATCCATTTTACGCCTTGCAGCTGTAAATAATTTGGCAATCCAGTAAGCATGTGATTATTATGAAACAGTGAATGGAAATAATCACCTGTGGATCTATCATAAGAGGCCACCTTTCAGAATTAGTGAGAATGGTTGCATTCTCAGTGGACATCCTGTCACTGGGCAGGTTCTCATTGTTCCACATGGCAATCTGTGCATCATCAGTCAACAAGGTCAAAGGATCTAAACCTTCAGTTATTGGAATAGGTGTCTTGAGTGCATTAAAACGCGGCAACCACAGCTTCTCTTGCAGCTCTATGCGATAAGGTTTTGTGAAACACCCCACGTATGACACAAATGCAGTGACCAGTAGGATGTCGCCAGGAAGAGTTGTTGCCTGCTCCTTGAACAAGCGCACACTCTCATTCCACCGCACATTTTCCGAGGCTAATCCACCCACAAGGCGATTGGCCAGATTGATAGTTTTGTTTGTGGCTTCTGCTTCTTGTTGCACCTTCAGCTTAACTGCTGTGGCTTGTTCAAATTCGCCTGTTAGAACGGCCAACTGCTCCTCTAGGCTCTGGCATTAAAAACAATATAAAAATAATCCTGAGCGACAACAGCAACAAACAATCCAATAGATTACACCATATCATTTATAACATTCAATGCAGGGTGTTTCTTACTAATGGAAGATTGCACCCTAATGTCATCCTTGGCTCAATGCAAGTCAAAAATGTAGGAGTGAGAAATCGCCTTAAAAAAAGACGTGTGCAGCAGTGCAGGATGTGAGCATGATAATGCAATGTGAACAACCTACAAAATTCTATTGAACTCTCTACCATACTTCAGCAACCACTGCAGGGGTGACTGTCAATTTTTCTGTCAATCCCTTTGCAAGAGAAGAGGTATATCATGTGTCTAGCAGTAAGGGCAGGGAAATGTGCTAGGTCACCTACAACATTACTGATTCGACATTTCTCACTCCTATTTTTTAAAATACTTGAATTGAGTCTGAAACTTGTTGCAGTACTCATTATTCATTAATACGATATACATGGCAATGACACACTTACAGCAATCTTTGCTTTGATGGTCGCTAATTTTTCCTGTGCACCCTGAAGTTCTGAGTTGGCTTTAGACAAGGCAAGTCTCTTGGGTTCCACATCACAAAATACTTCATAAAATCGCACAATGTTGATTACCCACTCGCAGAGTCCTTTCAAATGTCAAAATAATATCGTTAATCATTAATCTTCACATCAAAACATGAGAGTTATAATAAATACTGTATATTTTTGAAATTTACCTGCGGCAGCAGCAGATTTTGAGCGAATAAAATCGCCATTAAATTCTGCTTTGTTAGCCAGGTACGGTTGGATTGCTTTCATAACATCTGCATGAATGTGTTCCTTGTCATACGTTTTGAGGGAATCCAAGAATGCATCCACTTTTCCCATCATCACCTTTGAAAGTAATGTTATTTCAAACAGTGCAAATCTTTTCACTGTTGTGTTACATTTAAAACCTGTTTGCTTGCTTGAAGTGTATAAATAACCATACCTTTGCAGCTTTCCAACTTCTGTCCTTGGGAACTTTACCCTTTTTGGCAAGCAGAACCATTACAGCAGCTGTGACATCGATTACAGCATCAGGAGGGGTACCAAAGGATTTCAATTCTGTGAGGTTGTTCTAGATAACAAAGTAGTTCATTGAGTAACATAAAATAATATCCATTTGCTCATGATTCCCCTTTTTAAAACGAGATGCCCAGACTTACTTTGTTCAGAGTGTCAAGGGCAGCCAAGGCTGCATCAAGTGCTGGCTGTGCCTTTTTCAAATCCTCCTCACAATCCCTTGCCTTCTTGGAAACCTCAGCAGCAAATACGGCCACCTTCTGCTCCTCTTGCACACCTTACAAGTGAAGCAGATACAAATAGTTATTTCACAAGATTTATTACAAGAATGGGACTGTATCAGAGAGGAGTTTATTAAACAGTTCCCTGTGACACTGTGCTGTTATATCAGCAATCTCAGACAAAAAGGCACAAAAGATTCCAGTTTCAACTGTACCTATTTCTTTCTCTTTGCCAACTTTTGCTGCTTCAGTGCCCACAATTTGAATCAGACGTTCTGCATCTTCATTCTTCTGTTTCACAACTACTTCCTGATCTGCCAAGATAGCTTTGAGCCCATCAACCTGTAGGAAATATTCTTCCATCAGTAAATAAATATATTTTAAAACTTTATGACATTCACCAGGGCATGGATTTTCCTAATGATTTTATCTACGCTAATGACTACAAAATGATGCATACAATTTATCACTATTTTTTACAATGTATTGCTATTATCATTAATATTACAGTCCAGCCACAGTAACAAAAGATCCCACAACTACTCTCCATGAACAAGAACAAAAATCACCACATGAATTCATGACATGATTTCTAATCATCACTCACCTGCTCAGCACAACTGTACAGTTTATCCAGACCGTTTTCTAGTCTTTGTATACGAGCTACCACATCAGAGCATTGTGCTCTCAGAAGCTTTGTGTACAAATTTATCTGCTCCAAAAATGACTTTGGAGTTGTGTAATTGTAACGGCGTTCATTCTGAAGATACACTTTGGACATGTCATTCACTGACGTGTGAACAAAGGCCATAAAGTCTGCCACTGAGTCTCTTAAATGACCCTGTAATGAAATGTCATGTCATATCACAGCCCAATTATTTACCATGACATTATAAATCATAAATGAGGTACAAACAGGCAAAACATCTAGCTCCTCTAAGAAACGTCCAGACACTGACACCAGTGCTTCTTGTGGCCATTCCTTAAACCAGTCAATGCTAGTGCAGTTGGTTATAGCAGGAAACTTTCGAGATCGAACTCGTAGAGTTGATCCAACTGGAGAAAAGCAAAGGACCACCTTCAGCATCCTACGGACACGATCAATAAAATATTTCCAGCAGTTCTCTCGTGTATCTTGCAATCCAGCACTTTTTACCTATAAGTGCAGTAAACTTGTTAGTGTAAACTCACAAACAATAACTCAGGAAAGCTATACCTCTGATCTCATAGAACTCATGATGTTTTCAGTTTCATCCTCAGTCATGAGGTCAGCAATCTCTCCAGAAGCTAGCATATCGTTGATAAGAACCAGGAATTTTTCTTCTGCAACTTGTGCATCTGTCATTAAGAAAACCATTCCCATGTTCTTCAGTCCTGCTTTCATGTACAAGCCATTCAGGTCAAGCTGTGAAAAACATTGCCATGTTATTATCAACAACAAATTCAAGGCAAAGTGCCCAAAGAATATGAGAGGGGAACATCAAATTTACTAAAACATATCTGGCCTGCTTGTAATGTATTGTTGGTTAGTCTTTTTCAACAATATTAGTATGATGTGCAATCTGGATAGATTAGTTTAACTGAGTTTGTTCCTATCCACTCTAAATCTCATGCACATAATTCCTCTAATTCTCACTACCTCTCTTGCAAGTTCAAAATTATCCAACTCCTCACCTTGAGATCAGGTATTGCATAACCTTTTCGTAGAGTGATCTGAAAGACTTCCAGACTTGAAATGAAGGATGACAAGCGAGCCAAGCTTTGTTTTCCACTTCCACCAACTCCAACCAAGAGCGCATTTCCACGGGGAGATTCCAAAATCCGATTAATCCTGTAAGTTAAATTTTCAGTCCTTTCCCATTGGCTCCTACCTTTAAAATTTACCTGCAAATGTGAGTGATGGCATCCTCAAACAAAACTAGGTTCATGGCAGCATTTAACTCATTGTAGTTCCCCAGGGCATCCACTAAAAGTTTGTTGAGTTGCGACCATTCTATCACAGGCATGTATTTGGCTTCACCTATCCCACTTGCAAAGTGACAGAAAATGTTTGGCTTGACACTTATCAGGTTGAAATCTATATCCTACAAGCACAAGGCATGAATTAAAAATCATTAACAACATCGTCAATAAAGAAAATGTTGGCCATACTTCAAAGGTTTTCTTTGTTATTTCATTTCTTATCCGGAAGAAAGTTTCTACATCCACGTCCTCTATCAACTTGTCTGAATACACTCGCTCAGCTTCATGCAACCAAAGGCGCACAAGTTCAATGGGTGTTGGTAAGCATTCAAAACTGCTAAACAACAGTCCCTAAAAATGAAAAGGTATTAGCAGCATGTTCCACTTGATTCATTTCTCTTAGGGGAGGGGGTCGTAAGAATGAAGTCTTACTGTTCAAATTAAATTGTTTTAAAGTTCACATCTGGCAATTAGTCCCAACAGTGGATTCTCAATGTACACTGCACTCCCGATTATTATCCGGCTATTGACTGCACAGGTGTTGCCAGATAATCGGAAAATACGGATAACAGGAAAATGGTCCTACATACCGTTTTTTTTTAAAAAAAGCACTATTCACAGGGTTTTAATGCCCTTCTGCATAGAGAGTATGTTTCTTGGTTGAATAAAAATAATAAAACTTACCATAGATTTTTACTTTATCTTCTAGAAAAAGTCTCTTCGTTGTGAGACATAACCGATTGACAGTGGGTGGAACTTTCGTCCCACTGCTAGTTACTGCTAACTTAGCAGAGCAATATCTAGCAGTGGGATGAAAATTCGACACAATTTTTGTACTTTCAGCATTTTATGGATAATCGGGAGTATAATGTATATTCATTTCCACTTTTAATAAAAGGTACATTATTATAGTCAGGTCACTTGAATACTGCTAACACTACAGATCTACCAAAGATTTACATATATAGAGCAGGTCCCTTGAAGTCCAGTAGTGTGCACAAACCTGGAATATGTTGGAGAGATCCCTCAGATTGAATACGTAATGGAATTTAACTGCTGTTGGCAGAAATGACTGAGCCACTTTTGAATGCAGGGCCAATGCACCAGCGGCAATAAGAGGTGCTAATTTCTGCACTTGAGGATGGAACTTATTGTAGGGAGCACCTAGGTGTTGACTCAGAATTGTGTTGTAAATAGTGAAGAGAGCATCTGCTCCAGGAAAGCTGCAATTTTTTTTTTTTAAGTCAAATTACTTCACAGGCTAACATGAAAGCATAATTTATAATCACTAAACTGAAGCAATAGCTGATGAATAAAATTGATCTACGACAAGACAATTTATTGTTTTTGGAAAGTAGCAAAAATCAATGAGAGCTGCCAATCCAATAAAGGATTCTTAAGGGAACCTCAATTACCAGTGCAAATAAATGTAATATACTCAACATCTGCTTACCTCACAGCAAAAACACAAAAATGTCTCTGTAAACGAGGATTGATTGTAAAACTTCCAGCAGTGGGATTCATGCAGGCAACATACTGCACATTATGGATGTCCTTCAGTGTCAGCTTCGTCCTGTCATACCAATGGCTATAATCCATATGCTGCCTTATGAGTGTATGAGGCTGCACTGTGCCATAAGCATCCACCTATTCAGACCAATTACAATAATGATTTTATTAGTACACGTGCACATAATGACTGTAATAATATCATTAGTCACACCATTGGCATGTTCATGTCATCAATAAAGTAAATAAGTCTCTTGCTCCCTGGTGGTCCATAATTTCGGCCAGCTTTCTTTTCAAGCGGTTTCTCCAAGACTCTCTGCAACATTTCTACAAAACAAAAGGAAAATCAGTTCAGTACAAGCATCAAGCACACTCTCCTGTAATTAAGTAAGATATACCTGAAGTGGTGTAAAAATTAAATGGCACATTGCCAACCATAAAATCTTCAGACAGTTGTGAAAATTTTTCTCCTACTAACACAGTCTTTCCACAGCCAGCACCTCCAACCAACATGACTGGATGTTTTTTGGCCATTAGCAAATCCAGAAAATATCTAATTCTGGTAGTCTCAGCAGTGGGCACCAGGGTAGCCTAGCATTTGGTATTCATTACATTATTATTAACCGAACAAGGAAGGAAGAGCCACACACAAAAAGAGTGTTATTACCTGCAGAGGAAGGTCCGGATCCAGCTCAAATGGAGGCACTTTCTCAGACCAAGGAACAAATTTGTTTGTTTTGCTATCCATCACATAGTCAAACACTGTGCCGTGAGCAGGAAATTTGATCGTCTTGAATTCAGTTACAAACCACTTGCTGAATTCCACTCGATGGTCTGTGATCTAGGTGACAAATTTTTATTATTAGGTCAGATTGTTATTGTCCTGCAAGAAACCCAGGCATTTTAGGAATGCTTCTCATCCTTTTTAATGGCCCATTCGTGCATCTGCAAAAAGTGGCCATTTCATCGCATTCTTAACCTCTTTGCATTCAAAAACTGGAAAAATCCAATACCAATGATTCCAAGATTGTGGGTGAAAAGGGCAAATAAAAGTGAGAAGGCCACTTTCTGCAGACATGAGAATAGGTAGAGTTCCCATGCAATAAATCAAACAATTGGCAACCATCATGTGATAACAAAATTTGTTGTCACATGATGTTGCCAATTGTTTCTGTCAAATCTGAGTGTAATCTGAAGTGAGTGTAAAGGTGCATTTACATGTGAGAAATTTGACGAGCGAAATCTTCACCGAGGCTGAAATTAACAATCGATTTCCGCCTCAAACAATATTGGTTACCAGTACTTGGGTTACGTAGCCTAGGCGAAGATTTGGCTCGTCAAATCGCTCACATGTAAATGCACCTTAAGTCTTATTTCATAGAGCAATACGAGCTTTCTGGTTGGCACTTACTTGATCTTGAAACATGGCAGCTCCAAAAGCCCACACAAATGCAAAGACAAAGTACATTTCGTACACCTCCTTGGGAGAGTCAGGTGTCACATTTTCAGGTGTAAGAAGGCAATTCAACAGATGGCACAACATCTGAATGTGTGATATTTCAGCAATAGGGGTTATCTTCTTGAAACGCACTCGCACTGTTTCCAAAACTAAGGGCACGTATTTGTCAAACAGTATCATCAAATTTGCCTTCTCTGACTGCACAGTACGAGTCTCAATCCAGCTGGCTACAAACCTAAAGTCAATAGAGAAAATTAGCAATTGCAGCGATTCATTATTTTACCATAATACAAGTGGCAACGCATTACTAACGGATTCCACCCGAGATCCTGAGGATTTATGTACAGAATTCCTGCTCGAGACACAGTGGCAGGAGTGGCAGTCCTTAGATTTGATATCTCAAATATCAGTCTCATAGCACGTGTTAGTGCTATACGTTCATTGCTGGCTAAGGTCAAAACCTATGGAAAAGAATGCCACATGTTACAAAGTTTTCTTTAAGTAATAAAGCTGCACTCCATTTGATTCTCAAAGTAATTACCTTATTATCATCCATAACTGTGTTGAGGGATTCAATCCACATTGGATCAATGTCTCCATCAAGCACAATCCATTTTGGCCCATCTCCAGTGAGGTTGGCTTGGTCTCGCATGATTACAGAGAACAAACCTAATACGATGACAGTAAACATGTAAAATGTTGTCATGTGGTTTTAAGCACAGGATCAAGAGCATTTCTTTAACTGATTGTGTTAATTGCAATGTGCTTAATAATAACTAGGAGAAATAGCATTTGCACTGCTCAAACCTCACAGTAAATTTCATATCAATTCCATTTCATTCTTATTACTGACTGCAAAGCCAAATAGTACTTGAACTAGTATCTGTTACATGAAGGTCTTTGGTATCAAACTGGGACAGAGTAATAAATTTTAGGTTTAAAATCTGCAACTTGTATAAATTAAATATGTTTAGTGTACATAAAATAGTGATTAAAATATCTGAACATGGGAACAACTATCTGTCAGGTCAACTATGGAATACAGAAATGTAAAAGATACAGCATTTTTTTAGCTAGAGAGAAAACCTGTTAGTCAATGTCAGTATTTATGCAGAGAATGTCCAAGCCTTCCATGAACCCCAACACACTAAAAAAGTTTATAATAATAACTCAAATAATAACTTTGTTTTAAGGGATAAAAGTAAATCACATTGTCACTACTTCGATCACAAAATCACTAACCGTCTTTCCATTCTCGAGTTGAAGGATTTATGATTCCAAAGAGTTCATCATTGGTTACTGCTTTAGGGTTCAGGTCATTAAAGAAGGGTTTAAGTTTTTTATTCTGGTAGGTCTTGAACAAAGTCTTCCACACTTGCGTCTTGCCTGTTCCAGCATATCCCACAATAAATACTGAGTGTCGTACCGCAAGTAACTCTTCCAGTTGCACAACCTTAAAATGAACACAGAGCAGTAATAAGTAAATAAATTGTGGAAATGAACTGCATTAATGCCAAATAAATAAATAAATAAAAATAACTAAATCAAGAAACAAAGTAACTACTCAATCAATTGAAACATGGACAATCATACTTTCAAAATGAAGCTATCCTCAGACTGCAGCTTCAAGTCTTGAACAGCCTTCTTCACTTCTTTTTCAAAAGTTGGATCCCTCTTCCGAGGAACATCCAGGGCGGGGAACAGATCCCCAATCAAACCCATAAACACAGGGACATCATCAGTCACGATCTTAGGGATGTTGAAATCTCGAAGGGCTCGCATGAGTACTTGGTCTTCGGGACGTCCTGGATCACCTCTCTAAGACACAGCAAGACACCATCCAGGTTCATATTAATGTGAATGGTTACAAGTCACCAAAAAGTTACAAAGCACAAAATTGTCATTCTCACCTTGAGTGCTCCAGCAACCACAAGCACAGATTTTATAGCCCTCAGCCCCCAATCATAGTGATCTTGCTTTGACAACAGTTCCTTACACAAAGTGTACAGGGTGATGAACTTACGGGCCAACAGCCTGGCTTCCATAAAGCCTTCAGCCACCAACATGATTTCACAGATCAGCTCAAAATCTGGTACAACCATAGCACAGGGCCTGGGATAGAGTTAGTAAGAATATTCATATCAGTTCCTTTGCAATACAATTTTAGTTTATCAAGGGGACAGCAGAGCAAAGGCTATTCACTCATAAAACATTTTTGTCATGGTTTTCAAAATATATTTTAGAAACTTGAGACGAAACAGTTTATAAAAGAGAGGAGAGAATAGCATTTATCCCCTTCATCAAATTTGTATGTACTATTTAAAATATGCATCCTCTACTATGAAATAAAAGAATGTGTGTGTGCTACTTTCCTCGCAATAGAAAATAACACTGCCCAAAGGCAAGTTTGTTGGTACAAGACGTCCTGGAACATACTGTACGTTTTGAGACCAATAAACTATTGAGATGCAACACGGCACACTAATGCAGTTGCACATGTGAAAGTTTTGCTTTCTAACTTGTCCCATGCAAATTATACTGTATATTACCATTTTGCCATTTCATCTTATGAAGAGACCTTATTGTTACAATATGTATAATCCACCTTTTTGAACAGTGCAACAATGGGGAAGTAGCCTTCATTTTGGAAACTACATAATAAATTCGCCCATATTTTTTGGATTTTTTTGGCATATTCCGTTTTAAGATATCAGTTTCAGTTCCGGAGTAATTGGGGTTTTTATGTAGGCAAATGGTGACGTCACTGTTTGCCTAGAAAATGTTGACGTCACGCGAAGTGAAATGAACGCAAAAATGGTGTTATAGAACGTGCCCCGCCATTGTCGTAAAATGCTTCGCTGTTGTTAGCAACCGTCCCATTCCGTGAGCAAGATAGCGGCCGGGGCGCGTATTTATTCCAGGCCGCTCAAATCGCTTCTGGGCTGACAGTGGTGCCAACTGGTAGGAATTATCTGTCACCCGAATTCGGCACATAAAGGTCCCTTTTCTCCACCTCGATGGCCTACAGCCGCCTTGCTAATGCTTTCCGTCGTGTCCGCGGATAATTCAAAGTCAAATTCCTCATATCTCGCAGTCAACCAGGCATTTCAGTGTACCCTTTCGATTGGCTGCCCCATTTTTCCCGCCAATTTTGAAGGCACTTTTAAATGTGCCGTAATTTATCCAGTAATGTCATTTTGATGCAACAAAGTGATGGAATGTATGTTTACAGGCATGGGCTAGCTAGTTATGAACAAAAATCCCAAATCCCAGACCAAGGCTACTTCCCCATTCCGCCCCTCTCCAGTGCAGTGGTGTGACTTTTGTGGAAGGCAGCTACTATGGGTGAAATATCACAAAGCTAGGAATTGTGCACAATTACCACGAGATATCAACCAAGTGTGACGTCGTCTCAAAAATCTCTCAAAAGTCAGGCCACCAATTGGAATAGAGAGCGGAATATGATAAATGCCCCTTCAAGTCCTCACCGGAACAAAGCCTTCAAGTTCTCAGGTAATTCTGTTCGTCCAGCATAGCCAGGGTTCATTGTGATGAACATTCCAACTGATGGTATCAGAGATATCTCTTCTCCCATAAAAATGAACCTTTTCTTCTTATCCCGAATGGCATCCTTAAAATATTACACAATGTATTGCTCAACAAGCGTCAATTTTCATTTTAAACATGTTGCCCCTACTAAAATCCAACAATATTCACCTGTACACTCTTTACTTGCACTGCAACAACAGACAACACCTCCACCGAGATACGGTTGAATTCATCAAAGCATCCCCAGGCACCTGTCTGAGCCAGCCCTTTGTAAATATTTCCACAAGACTGGAAGAAGTAAGGAATAAGCATTAAAACTCAACATGCCTTGTGTTTCAGGAGAGTTTTGATTTGGAATCTTACCCTGTAGTCCATTTGTTCGGAGCAATTGAATACATAAACCATGATTCCTAGGGCCCTTCCTAAATCTTTAGTTGTTTCTGTTTTCCCTGTTCCAGCTGGGCCTGCTGGAGCTCCTCCCATAATCAAATGTAGAGACTAGAAAAGCATAGAAGTCAAATGTCAACTATTAGCTTTTGGGGCATTGCATCACAGTCAGCGTGCATACCTGTGTCAGAGTAATGTAGCATCGATCGGTAAGTGGAGTAATGACAAGTCGAGGTGTGTTACCCAAATATTCATGAGAATATCGAAACTGGGCATCACAAATATTTGCAAAGCAATCCTTTTCTTTGTCATCCCACCTATAATTCAATGTGAAATACGTGTATACAACCAACTTTAGGAACCAACAGTGATTATTTTAAATCATGGTTGACAAGTAATTCAGCAACAGATATCTTCCCAAGCAAGTTTACACTGTCATGAAAAGTTACTGTGCAAGCAATTTTTCACCAAATTTAACATCCTTCTGCAAAGTAGAAGCCCTTGTGAATGAAGACAGCAGTTTCCACATAGAGGTGCACAATCTCTTATCCAAAACTCCGAAAACTGAAAAGCTCCAAATACTGAAATTGAAACAAAGGTTTTCTGCTCATTAAAGCTTGCATTTGATGCCGGGAATGTTCCAACTTCAAGACAACAGCGACAACATTCTTGTACCCTCTTCAGCAGGATCCTTTGTCTAGGGATAATGTGCCTCTGAACTGCAGAAATACTGTTTTTAAAGCAGGGAAACAATTTCTAATAATAGACAATTAAGTGAGAAGTTGAAAGAGGTCGTGCACCTCTTATCTCACTCTGTCCATTGCTCACTCTTCCTTTTTCTCACCAGGCACATAACAACCCAGAAGATTCTATAGTATACCTGATTGCCTTGTAAAACTCACCTGTGGCGAAGTTGTGACTGCCACTGAAATGCAGTCACACTGTCCACTTTCTGTGCAATCAGCTTGGCAACAACATCTCGTGAATGGACATCAATAGTACAAATAGTCATAACTTTTTGCCTATCTTGTGCATTTAAATCACCAATGAGCAAGGTAATTAGCGCATTCAGTTGGTTAATCTGTAAATTAAAACCATAATGGCATAAAATAGCATTGGTACTATTCCCATGTTACAGCATACCTGCTTCTTCTGGTAGTCTTTCATTGCATTTTCATAGCCTTCTTCGAGACGGGCAAATGAAGAATTTACCTCTGTGGTCCACCAAATCTGGGTTCCACAGAGAGATACCTGAGCTGGAAAGTCAAACACCCACACCTCACGAGCCTTATCTTCATAGCTGACAACAGCTTCGCCAAAGTAATGTCGCACAGTTTCCCTCATTTTAGCCTCAAGTCGGCTGAGCCATGTCTCCACCTGCATCATGCAATGTTTCCAAGAATAAAGTGTCATCAATAGCATCTAAAGCATCCAGGTACTGTGTGAATAATAAGCCACTTAGATGCAATAATATTTCGAATCAGGTCACATAATAATAATGTGTGGTAGTTACACAGAGAGCTTCTACTCATATCAACATCCAACACTCCTCTTTTGAGAGTTGCTTCTAGTGAATTCTAGTCGACACAAGCAAAATAATTTCATGTACACCAGCATGAATGGGTATTTGTATTTTGTTAAAATTTCATTTGGCAATAATTATAAGGCTGTAAAATCCACTTGGGGATCAGGAGCAATAACACTATTAATATACCTGGTAATATCAATGCAGTTGAGTCAATAAGTGGTCATAAAAAATATATTATCTACAGTCCAGGTGCTAAGGGACAAATTTGGGGCAAACTCTATATTTTGTAACGAAACTATGAAACTCGGTACACTTGTTCTTTGGACACTTCTGATCATATCTGGACGTGGGGCCACGATGACCCACCCCAATGAAGGGCACTCTTGCTGGGTTGCCATATCTTAACAGAATGTCCAACATAGCAATAGTGCCCTCCATCGGGGTGGGTCATTGTGGCCCCATGTCCAGATATGTTTGGAAGTGTTCAAATAACAATGAATGGCCCTCTGGAACAAAAGCCCAAGTCCAGTCCAAGAAATGGGTGGGCACGAAGGAAATATTTTTTTTGCTGGACATGCCAATGAGTCCTTGGCATTTGACTTCGTGAAACAGGTCCGTAAAGGCCTCCCGAATATATGGTGATTTTGCCACATCGATACAACAATCAGGGGAACCGTATTTTGCAATTTACTGATTTGGACTTGGGCTTTTGTTCCTTGGGAATGATGGACTTGGGCTTTCGTTCCATAGGAACGTGGATTGCTGAAAACGAATTCTGTTCAGTGGCTGCTAATATTAACATGGATTATTTAGCTGTTGCATTGAAAGTAGCTGCTAGTTTGAGTTTAATAGGTTTAATATTAATTAATATTAATTAATAGTAATTTATTTATATTAATATACATTAATCTATATTAAGATTAATTTTATAGTAATTTATTTATATTAATATACATTAATCTAGAGAGTGCCCTTCATTGGGGTGGGTCATCGTGGCCCCACGTCCAGATATGATCAGAAGTGTCCAAAGAATAAGTGTACCGAGTTTCATACTTTTGTCACAAAATGCAAAGTTCAAGCCCTCAGCACCCGGACTACTAGTAAAACAACATACCGCTCCATCACAGTCACAGTCCTCCTTAAAGGCAACAACCTCTCCATCCTTGGAAAACATTTCATAAGCATTTTTAGATGCTTTTCTAAATGACAATGCTGACATTGAATCAAAAAGTTTCGTCAAATGCCTGAAAAATGAAACAAATAAATGAGTCATTATAATTTCAGTATATCAATGTCATACTGTGTCTTCTTACTTGGCCACTATATCAGGCTGAGTGCCATTGGACAAGATGTCCAAAAGATCAGCTGAAGACACGAAGTAAAATCGAGGAAATGCCAGCCTTTTTGTTTCCAAGTATTCTGCCAGAGCCTTTTCACAAATGAGCAATCTTTTTTGTATGTCATCCAACTTGTCATACAAGCCTGGCCTGTTTGTAGCTTCCACAACATTGGGTATGTTAGCTACCTCTGCTAAGATTGCCTGGTTTCAAAAAAAGGGTATTAAATAGACTATTTGTTTTACCATTCTGATGTATGGTTCTTCCATTTCACAACAGCCTGTTCTGGTGGTTGACCCTCAAGATTTCAGTGAAAGCATTACGGGTCTTTCAATCACTAAGTGAATGCTAAATTGAATATTTTTTTATTTTTGGAATAAAATTGAAGAAAACATAGCAAATAAAAATAACCATCCTTAATGTAATGGTGTCAAGTATTCCTTTTAATGGGGGAGGCATGGTGGCCGAGTCGGTAACAACTTGGCTTGCTGAGAGGAAGGTCCCAGGTTCGATCCCCGGCTGGGAGTTATCTTTAGCCTGCATCAGGAGGGTCTCTGACCTGCGCCTTGGAGGTGTCTGGAAACCTAGCCTCCAGGGGGACAGCACATAACCCATTTTCCGACATTGCACCTGCACCTGTGTTTCCTCCCCAAATACCCCCATCCCTACCCCATGTCTTTTCTTCCTTGCATCGGAGTTGAAGAAAAATATAAGAAAATTGAATTTACAGTGGCTCTCCACCCCCCTCTTATGGGGTAACATTTTAAAAAAGTATTCCTTTTATTAGAGTTACACAAAACATATACTGTGCCTATCAAATGAAGGAAAACATAGTGGTACTGCAATACTGTCCGCATCCATAGAAAAAAAAAGTCCCTAGATCAATCTCAAACCTGCGTGTCCATTTCTGCCGTCAAAACCGAAAACACAATAAGTCGCATTTCCCACCAATGCAACGTACCATGTTTTCGGTTTTGGCAGCAAGTTTCTACCTTGTGAAGAGTTCAGGATCACTCTGGTTTCATCTGGGATAAAATTATTCCTTCCACTAATCACCCAGAACACACACTAATATGACCCATTTCATAGTCATGCACTTGCATCTCCTCTCCCACCATCTTGCCTTCCACTGTGTCCATCATAACTATAAAGGCCTCAAAGTTATAAAAATATAAAAATAATGGTGCATCTTTACCTCTACGCTCTTTCACACTATTTATGCTGATACTTCACACCATTACACACAAAAAAATCACTTTTCCATTGGTTACATTTTTACTTCTGGAAAAATCTAAAATCTTGGATTTAGAAATCACTTAGGCTTAGGGCTATCCCCATACTTTCATTTCACCAACATTCTATATGGTTGAGCCATCCATTCTTGAAAATCTTGGTGTTTTGACATGGAACGATCCATAATTAGGTGTACCGTACCTTAAAGTCATGATCGATGGTGTCAAAAAGTGCTGATTCCTTGGGAAGCTGTTTCCTGATGTCCTCAGAGCCAATAAATATTGACTCCAAATGTGTCCAGGTGCGCTGAACTTCAAACCAAATAGTAATTATCTGGTCAGCCATGGAGAGTTTCTGCTGCCAAGTGTACACAGCGGTGTAGAAGAAATCAATGTACTTGGACGTCATCAAGTTTTGCAACTGAGACTGATTGTCTTCCAGTGTCTCAATGAGTTCTTCGCTGGCTCTGAGTAAGGTGCATCCAGTGCGAGTGTGTTTTTCATGCTCAAATTCCATCATGGCCCATGTGGTCTCCAGTTCTTTCAATGTCTTCTCCATTGATGTTTCCTTAACAGCCTTGTCAACAATGTTCTTCACTTCATCCTCAAACTTATGCAAGTTCAAAGCTAGCAAGTCAGCCAAGGTAGTGTCTGCATCCATGGTAAAGTACACCTTGTAAATAAAAAGTTATGCAATATTAATATCATGTGCAAATAATACACACACATATACAAATATCAAGAGTGACAGTGAGGTATAATTTACTCCGGTAGCTTGCATTAGCTGATCCCAGTGACGCTCTCTCAAAGATGGATTCTGCAATTCTCCAACAGCTCTCATCGAAGTCAACATATTCTTCACCATGTTCTCCACAGTAATAAATGTATCCCAGTTACGCATTTCCTTATCAAGACCTAAATTTCATATGTTGATCAGTTTCAGCAAGAAAATTACAAATTACTATAGTGCAGTGGGCTGCTTCAATCCCTTGTGATCTACCTCGGATTTCCTTGGCAAATCTCTTGCACTCCATATCCATAGTCTCTACATCCACTTGTTTCCAAGGACTTTTTTCCCAGTCATCAAAGCATGATTGGACAAGGCTTAGGTAGTCCCAAAGTTGCTGAAAGTCAATTCAAAAATTGAATGGTTGAAGTGTGAAATGTTCAGGAAGTGGAAGACGATGGGAGGCAAAATTTGTCAACACCACCAATAAAACAAGAGGATAAGATGACATGGAAATGAGTAAGAAGATGATGAAATAAGACAAAAAAATTAAGAGAGGAATTAAAGGTTGAAATTGTTTTAGTCACTGGTCTTCAAATGATACATGTTCAAATGAAAGCAGGTCCACAAGAAGGATGGGGGAAAAGGGAATGGTTAGAAAGTGATGGACAGCCAGGGCATATGCAACAACCTTATCATGGAAAGATACATTTCCTTTGGTTGGTTTCTCGAATTTCACTGTTGGAAGCAACATTGAGTTTGGGCATGCACTAGTGGCAAGAGAAGCAGCAAAGAATCCCCCCTGCCTTCCTGCTCTAAGTAAGTGTCTTTCTCCCATCTCTTACAAGGGAAGTGTCTGTAGGGCCATCGGCTAATCGGCCCGAAAATGACACTAGGGGTAAATCGCAGGCCAGAAATTCATTGGTGAAAGTAAAAAGTCGCATTAGCCAAGCGTTTTCGAGATATGGGC
>KZ538311.1:0-11402 GCA_000934665.2 Catajapyx aquilonaris
ATAACGGAGTCTCAAGTCCCTTATGACTAGGTCACATGCTATCACAGTAATAACCTTGTTGTTTGGCAAATTGTTGAAACGAAGGGCAGAAAATATTTTTTGTGCTCCTGGACGGCCCCTGGGCGGAGAAGTATGATAGTTATGGGGTGATAGATGGAGACCATTGAGTTGGTGTTTCCGTGGAGCTTTTGGATGACAGCACCAGTACTGTGGTTGTGTAAGGAAAATAATTGCATTTTAAGAAGAGCTTGAGTGTCCAAATTACACCAGGCGCCAAATCTCCAGTCGTTCATGTTGGAAGAAGAATTGGAAACAAGTTGGTGCCAAGCCTTATTAGACTAATTCGACCACGCTGATTTAGAAAATCCAGGTTAGAACTCGGGATTTCGGGTCCTTCTGACCCAAACACAAGATGGCGTCCAAGGTTACGGCATTTCCAAGAATTACGAAGTAGTCGCGAATTTCTCACCTAAATGTGGCAAGTGAGGTGTGGTTTGAGGGGTTTTCTGGGTCGATAAGGTCAACCACTAGTGACCCGAGGTGACAGGACGTCACTGGAAGTAGAAAATTTGAAGTGACAGGTGGTTTTAAGGTCTTGAAAGATCTCGGTCGACGACGTCTGTAGCTCAATTGGCTCATGAGATATGACCGATTTTTGAAACCCTACTTTCCCAAAAGGCTTTTTTTTTTAGGTGGCTCTATCTCTGGGGAGGGCAGGTAAATCGCAAAACCGCGCAAATCATATTCTTGTAAGACGTAATTAAAGCGATGGCCCGTTTTTCGGAATAATCTGACAACCCAAGGGTCAGGGGGCTCGGTGAATTGACATGGAATGACCCAACTGATGTCCAAATGGTGGATATTACTCACCAAGAATCAGCAGCAATTCCTGCGCCCTTCCAAGTGCAAACACTGGGATAAGACATCGACCACCTCGATTGACAATGTCATTCACCAGACTTGTGAAGCGGCTCTCTCGCTCCTCCCGCTTTTCATGAATGTGAGTCCCATACGTTGATTCCTAGTAATTTGGCAATAATTAGTTTGTAAGTAATAAGACATATTGGAAGCTCCAAAAATAACGAACAATTTGCATCTTCACTTCAAGCAATGAACCTAGACCCTGCTCGCACACACCTAATTTCTTGCATGATAAGAAAAGCAAATCTTCAGAACATCTGTTCCTAGTGCTGTATGATCGTCAGCACTTTAAAAAATTAATTAAATTTCCCACAATATTGTCATCATGCTCCAACCCTAATAGTTGTGTAGCAAGAGGATATTTGTGACAAAAAAAATTTGACGTACAACACGTGGGATGTGCAGGAATAATGAAATTGTCGCACACGCTGTGAGGGACTTGATGGTACAGTAGTTCATTATTTTCATGAATTCTGAGCCAGAAACTTCATAAGAATTACTCACAATAATGAGCACATCTGGACGCACGTTGGGAATTTCTGCAGCCATCAGATGCCTGTCTTCCTGCCTCGAGAAGTCTCCCGTGTACAAGATCTTGACACCTGCAATCTCGATCATAAACATGGCAGCTCCTAGAACGTGGCCAGCGTTGTAGGCCCAAAAGCGAATCCCATTGACGTCCTTCTCTTCGTGGAAGTTTATTGTCTCTATCCTGTCCATGCTGGCCTCCAGGTCAGTCTCGGAGTACAGCATCTGTTCTGTGGCTATGTTGCTCACTTTGATGTAATCAGAGAGAAGCCAGCGGTAGATGGCCTTGGTGGCATGTGTCATTAAGCAGCGCCCTTTGAACGTCGTCTTCACCAGAAACCATGGCAGGGCGCCACAGTGGTCCAAATGAAAGCTGAAAAATGGAAGAATTGTTTCAGGGCACATGTTGCCAGATGTGGAAGAAGCAATATGAGGAGTCAGAATTACATATTTAAACATAGCTTGGTATGCATACCACTGTGGAACCAGACACACACAAAAAAAAGGAATTCGTCGCCACAATTAAATTTGAACAACTTTCCTCCCCATTACTTTCTCCAAGAAGTAGTATCATTAGCATACAATTGGAACACTCTAAGTCCAAAATAAAATTCCATAAAAATGTTGACTTACTGTGACACCAAAAGGAGATCAATTTCGTCAGCTTCAATCAGATCTACAAATGGAAGTGCATCCATTCCTGAGAGTCCAGGGTGGATCCCGCAGTCCAACTGTTTTCAAATAAATAGGTCAAAACAAGAAGAGAATTAATATATGTGTATTAATACTTCGAGGAAAACGTACTTCAAAAATTATTGTCCTTGTAAGTGATACCTCGTAAACCACAAGATGACAGAAGATCTGTGGTTCAATTTGTGACCTGGGAAGTGCATGAATTTTGGAATTTGCCATTCAAGGAGCACATTTTGATGGAATATTGGACAGAAAGAGCGCACAATACTTAATGTTGTCACATTTGTTTCTTTACATTCCCTATTGCTCTTTTCGGAATCAATGAAATATTATTTGGTGCTACGTTTGCCTGCGATACAGGAAGCGTAAAAGACATAAAATCTGCCATGTTTGACACGTTCTTGTGGCGTAACCCACGTCGAAAATATTCGGCAGTCTGATAGGTTGGACGATTTTGATTGTGATAAGATCCTCCTTTATTACAGCAAAGAAAGTTCACATTTTTCGTTCTTGGCCAGCTTTTTCCGATTCTGCCGCAGTGTGCATTGGTAAGAAAAAAAAGGAACTGGGCATGTTTCTGGTGATCCATTACAGACTGGGTTCACGATAAGAATAATATTACCACTCCCGCCAACTCACCATAATTTTCTTTCCTTTGAACTCCAGCATGATGCATGACCGCCCAACTTCCTGACCTGCACCCCTGAAACATGACATTGCAACATTATCATTATAAGTTTCCAGTGAAAATTATGCATTTCCTCAAGCTTGACCACCCCACCGGTCACGACAGTTCGAAGCACATGCTCCGAACATTCCCCACATGGCTTCCCCCCAATATAAAGCCCGGTGTCCCCCGCCCTGTTGGTCTCCCTCCTTCCTTACAAGGGCCTGATGAGCAGCAGGTCGCTCTCCTCCGCCGGAACGTGGGCATCGGGCTTCCGTTTGATCGTCGCCGAACCCGAAGAAGACGAGACGACAACAGCAGCGGCCATCTTTGCCAACCGGTTCGAATATCCTGGGCAGCAGCTATGCTACTACTTACAATAATAAAGCCAACAAGCGCAGCAGCTTATTTCGGGGCAGCATGTAGCAGCTTCAGTGGATAGCAACTTTCGATCATGCCCCAACTTGCCTTTTAAAACCAGTCCTCCCCACCTCATGACCTATGACCCTATGACGTGTCCCCAGCAGTCATGTGCTCTTCTGATTCCAGAAGAGAAATGTAGGTACCACGGCCGTGCTAGGTACGGAAGAGTCAAAAATATGATTAAGAGGTTATATGACAATAAGTCACGGGTCACCAGGCCCGGTTTATTGTTTTGACCTCC
This sequence comes from Catajapyx aquilonaris, assembly GCA_000934665.2. Taxonomy (NCBI): domain Eukaryota; kingdom Metazoa; phylum Arthropoda; class Diplura; order Dicellurata; family Japygidae; genus Catajapyx; species Catajapyx aquilonaris. The sequence continues at coordinate 3,474 of KZ538311.1, forward strand.
TGATGAATAGTCACCATGACTCATACACTGTGCAAGTGAGACGTGTTCCGCATTTTAGGTGCATTTAGCTGCCCTTTTTTCGCATTGCGTAAATGTGCCCAAAATATTTTTTGAAATTTTTTTCGGGGGACATTTGCACAGTGCATATAAAAGTGTCTAAATTTAGACGGCTTTTTGCGATTGCCAAATTGCGCTGAAACCATATCATTCTGAAGTCCTGCTAATTCATGCGATATTGAACTGGACCGCATTCAGGTTTATTAAGACCTTAATAAATTTTTAAATCCAGCTGAATCAGCAGCGGATATAACAGCCTCGGCTGTAATAACATACTTTCGGTTATAACAGACTCGAAAAGGCCTGACCCGTAATATTATTTCCATAAGACCCTCTGTATTTTTACTCCTGATATAATAGACTCATATATTCACCTCACAGCGGGTATAACATTTCATGACCCTTGAAGGGAAAATACTCTATTTTTTCTGGTATAAAATTGGCAAAAAGGAGACGGCAGAATCAAATTGCGGGTTTTTTAATGCCCTGCATAATTTTTGGGCGAGCTATAATATTGCGTTTTTGTGGATGGTTTCATTATTTAGTATGTAAAGCTACAGTACGTATAGTAGTGTAAAAGCGGAAAACTTTCTGTGCGGTATTCGTTGCAAATGGGACGATTTGGCTACAATCTATAACATACCTTGGTATAATGTATCATACTTTTTTCCGCGGTCCCTTGAAGTCCGTTATATCCGGATTCAATTGTACAAAACTGTAATACCGATGCCGGTATACCCTAAATAAAGAGACTTCATCGTAAGTTTGTGTCCCTATTTTAAAATTCCAGCATTGCTTTGTACATTTTTTGTAAATTAAAAAATTGACGGAACTTATGTCCACATATTGTGGATGAATATGTAGGCCTAATAGCATTAAGAGAGATCGTACAATTTTGAAAGACAATGCCAGGGAGCATCTCCCTGCCAATGATCAATTTTTAAAACCATCAACAAACTGTCACTATTGTCAGTCTGCAGTAGGCTATACGACAAAATAAAATAACAATGATGAATAATTTCCAGTGTGTCATATGATGAAGGCCGTGAGAAAATTCTTGTAGCATACAAAAATTTGGCCTGGACGATGAACTCAGATAACTACAGAGCTCCCCCATGATTCAGAGTTAATCCTCAAAGTTAACCTGGGAAAGAAAAGTTGCACGCGTCACCAAACTACCAAAAAGGGGAAAGGTCACCGGGGATTGGCCTGTTGGGGGGCAAGGGTTGGGGGGGGTATTGCAAAGGGGGCGTCCCCCAAAATTTCTGGCGGGTCCTTCCTGGTTCTGCACTGCAACTTTTGGAAATCATTCTGCAGTGGTCGCCGAGGTGAGAAGGTCATCCTCTCCGCTCTGCTTACTTCTTCTTCGTGTGATTGCTGCAGGCCCATCTTCGGTCCACTCAGCTAGCTTGGTCTTCTGCAGCTTTGGTCCATACCTGCTGCTCTTGCTTCGTGATTGGTAAGTAACACAGTAGCACTAGAGATTCTATAGTTGCAGCATGATGGTGCAGTACAGCGTGCTGATGCATGTACGGTGGTTTAGTTTGGGATTATTTTTTGCCGCATTTGAAAATTATACGTGACAATCAAGCCGTATTTATCACCAGCCATTGTCGACTTTTTGCATCTGTACGATGCGAAAAATTGACTTATTGTTGATTGCATATTTGACCGAAATGCTGCGCAGTAAAGTAGCATGGTAACTAGCCATTTTCTGATTTAACGCAAGGGGGTTTATTTGCCGTAATATCAGATACCAATACTGGTCCGCCCCAATTTTCTAGCATACGCCAAAAGCACTTGTAATTTGCTAGCAAAAAGTGAGTCAAGAAAAAGCATGCACAGTGCAATGTAGCGTCACCCCAAAGTTCCTGGGAGGGACAAAGATTATCTGGTCGGATAATCTGGCCGAAGGGGACAGCTGCCACGCTGCTGGTTGCACCGACCCCGACCGACCCCTACCTGGAAATAACCCTTTTCTTGGTTTTGGACAGTGCAAGGAGGGGAGGGGGAACCGGCACTTTTTATTGCGGATTTTTAGCATTTTCGGTTCTGCAGTGTGTATAATAGCATCCTCGGTTTTCTTTTTAGCTTGATTGTTGAAGATGGAAGCCAGCATCGTTTACTCCAGCAGGATGCTTCCTGCCGTCCACATCGACGACGACACCTTTTCGACGTCAACCTCCGAGGAAGACTTCCTGTCCCAACACCAAATGAGCCGAGACTTTCTCCCCTGCCAACAACCGACCTTCAAACCGGTTTTCAACCCGTCCCAGCAACAAGTTCTGTCCACCCCTGCGCAGGACACGATTGAGCACGTCTCATCCGAGTTGGGGATGTACCTGCAAGGAAACGGCCATCACCAGCAGCCACTTGTCTTCACCAAGGTTACCGAAGAGCAGGAGGAATACGCCGCGGGGTTCGTCAAAGCCCTTGAGAGCATCCACCAGTCATCCGGATCCTCAACCTACAGCAGCAGCCCCGGCTACAGCACATACAACCAAGAGTTTTCGTACCCAACATACGCGACTCTGGAGCCAAAGCCAGCCGTCTTCTCGGAGCCAACAGCACCATCCCAGCAGTACAATTTCCAGACCATCACGAGCCAGACACAGCCGGACACCACGATGAACACGGAGGCCCAGGACATGGAGAAGTTGGAGCGGAAGCGTCTGAGGAACCGCATTGCAGCATCCAAGTGCAGGCGTCGCAAGCTGGAGAAGATTGACAATCTGCAGAAGACGGTGCAGGAACTCAGAGGGGGTAACCTGGAGAAGGAAAGGGAAATGGTGTCGTTGAAGGAGGACATTGGCAACTTGAATCAGGAGATCAAGATTCACATGGGGTTCGGGTGCCAGGTCGTGGACATTAATTTTCAGATGAGCAGTTTCAGCTAGGAATTTGTTGGAAGAGATAAGGCTCAAGGACAGCAGACATTTTCTCCTTTGTCTTCTTTCAAGTTGTGAGCGAGGATTTTTTTTTTCACCCGGCTGCATGTTTTGACATTATTTGGAAGAAGTTTTATCGCATTTAAATGGCAGTGTGTGCGCGTTTTAATGCGAAAATTTGTGCTCCTGCAGGGTATTTTAAAAAATAACGAACAACAGCAAAATAGCTGCACGTTCATTTTGAGTAAAAGTGTGAAGGTAGTCATTTTTAAATTACTGCAAGTTGTAAATATTCCGCATTTTTTTGCCATGCTGAAGTATTGTTGTTTATTTCAATTAATTTTTTTAAAGTTTGATATTGTCAGACCAACTGCAATCTGGAATAGAAAATTCAATTTATGATTTTTAACCGATGCGGAAGTCAGTAAGTGCTATTTTATCGGATTTTAAAAAAAAAACCCTTTTTGTGGTTAGTGATATGTTGTACAAGATGTAAATAATTTGTGTAAAATACCTGTAAATTTGTTCCAGGTATATTGTATGCCACCAATGTTGAACAAACTGTCATTGTTGTAAGTTTTCAACGCTGTGACGTTGATATTACTTGCAGTTGTTGTTGTTTTCGGAAGGAATGTATCTTGGGCGGGTCCTAAAATATGTTGATATCAATAAATTTATGTTTGAAGTTATTTGGATATTCAGTGAATTTTTACAGCGTTCTCCTATCTCGTCCAATCTTTCCAGATGTGTTTCTTGCTTTCAGCATGTTGGATTGAGTTGCTGCACTTATGCCAAATTGTCTGAGTTAGACGATTACATTTCAGTTGAAAGGTTGAAGGTCGACATAAATCTGTCTAGGTCGTCTCAAAAGACAAAAGTCAGCATTGTTGAAGTCAAGAAGTGCTCCATGCGCAGAATAGGGAATTTTAAAATTTTATATTCTGTTTTACGCTGTCGCAAAGTAGGCCTACGATGGCCAAAGAAATAACTCAAAATCGTATAATTTAGTTTTATTTGGGTCTCAAAAGTATGGTTTTCTATATCCCAATTGGCATAAAGGCAAACGAATTTGAAAAGTTATTTTGTAAACTGCGCGGCATCTCTTTTATCTGAAGCCAAAGAAAACTGATAATTTGTGAGAATAGCTGCTTTTCCACCCAAGTGTAGCCTCTTCGGATCAGCTTTGCCTCTGTAGAGTGTAGACTACAAAATAATTTCGAAAAAATATTTGTAGACTATACAGTAGAACCCCGATTATTCGGAATCCGCGGGATTGGGCATTGTCGGATAACAAGAAAGGTCGGATAATTCGAGAAAACACTACCAAAAGCATTAAAAATTACGAAATAATGTACAATATGACACTTTTATAAGAAATAGTGAAGTATTTATCTTTTATAGGTACACACTCCGCTGTTTAAAATTTAACTATAGAGCAATACAAACGATTTAATAGCATGCCTGCATTACAGTATATGATGAGAAAAACATACATTTATTTCTGAAGCTGGACGGTCGGATAAAGGGGATCCTACTGTATTAGATTCGATTAGATCATTTTTTATTTGAGTTATTTTGACAGCAGATGGTCATGTCCGGGTAATGGTACTTGCACACGCGGTACGGAGTATCCCTGTACGTCCTCTGCACGTAGTTGCATTTTGACCAAGGCATACACACACCAGGCCTGCCCTTCGCTGTCGTACACTCCATAAGGACCTCATGCTCCTTCACTTCTTTCTTGCAGCTCTCTGCTGGCGCACATAGGGGGTGGGAAAAAAACATCATTTACAACTGTTTAAAAATTTGTGTTTTAAAATCATGCTGATTGCACATTGTTTTTTCTTAATATTTTTCTTGGCACAACTTCACATACTGCTGGGTCCACCAGCCGACAGCGGCAAAAGAGCTCTTTTCCGCCATCAGCCAACACCATTAAGAAGGATTATCCCGGAATGTAAATCTATATGAATAAATAAAAATTTCTACTGGGGGCGCCTGACCACCACCGCACTATAGGGAATATTCTTCCACCTCATTAAGAGTTAATGTCCATCACTGCACTACACATTGTTGTCTGGCTTCCCAATACTGTACCCAGCAGCATCTAAAATGTCTGATTAGATCTAGCCCTGATAATTACACGGTGCTTCAGTACTGACGTCACTGAGCCTTTAATTATTGTCTCATTGCTGGCATTGTTGGAGGTCATAGTTGGCCGTCAGTACCACAGAGTTCCGATTCGTGCACTTACCTGCTGCTTTCTCCTGCCTGCCTTGGACAAACACTCGCAAATCAAGCAGGAAACAAAAAAGGATGACTCGAAATGGTAAAGGAAGATTCATGATCCTGCTCCTCCGACCTGCCAGGATAGGAATGGGGCGACTGTGCGACAAGAGCTGTTACGAGGATTTGATTGAACACGCCTCGGCCACAATGCGTCGTAACAATCATTTTATCGCCTCGCATAATTTAGCTATCAGGAACAACACATGAGGAGTTTGCGGTCATTTTAGACAAAGATTTGTTACGTACGGGGTACACGCCAATAATGGAGCATTTTCTAGTCGCAATCAGCACCAGTGTATATCCAGGGAGGAGCGATTTTTGAGCCTATTGTGAGTTTGAGAATATACGAGGGCATGCTGATAATTTTTGCCTCCATCATGCACATATAATTTTTAATGCATGTCACAGGACAATGCGGGTGGCATCATATAAAAGCCTGAAATATCCTCTTCAAAACCATATACAGTAAGTATGCCCGTTTTACGCCGCTCCATTATTTCAATCGGTGAAACGGTGAACGTCATGACTGTTTTCTCATTGCATCAAAATAGAAAGGTTTGAGATCAAAAAACAACCAAGTCCACTTTGGAAAAACTGGTTGTAAAATGAGCAAAAACTGATGATTACTTCACTTTCACTGCTACAATCATGAAACTCTTTACGTCGGTTCAGCGACATATACAATGTGCAATTAATACCCAAGGACATTCAAATATATAAGTGCTGCATGTATTTGTGTTACATCCCCCAAAAGTGGACTTGGCTGTTTTTGATCTCAGATAGACCCCCTCAACAGTAGCCTACGAGTGAGCTGCCTTTTCCACCCAACGTGTAGCCTCTTCGGGTCAGCTTTGGCTTCAGGCTATAAAATAATATCGAGAAAATATTTGTAGACTATGGCTTTCACTACTTAGCGTTCAAGAATACGTAAGTGCAATATTTTCTCACAACATGAAAAAAGTGACAGGTCGAAAGAACCACTGACCCAAGCCGAAATGGCCTGTCTATTTTTAAGTTATCGCTCACTTTGCCGGCTCCGTCTTGTCTGGAGGCAGACTGGCTCCTTAATCCTTTTACTAGTAATTGGGAACAGAAGCCAGGGATGGCCAGTCGACCTGTCAAGTATAGGGGCAGGAGTCACCAAGGTCGGTCGGCTCTACAGGTCCCTTCCGTACCTTGGCGCCAAAGTTGTAGTGATATCAGAGAGCACATGATGAGGTCCAGACGACACGCCCCAAAAGGCCCTCCAAAATATGTCGTGGCACCATGTAACCGTGGGAAAGCCGGAAAGGCGAATGTTGGACAAATAACTTAGAGTGCGGAATGACTCCGCCGTGCTCAAGATTGTACTTGTCATCGATAAGGTGGGTTATTATTCCACCGAACCGTGGGAATGTACCAACATTTTTCAATTTTCAGAACCCTCGAGATCATGCGCTTAGGTCGTTTCAAGACATGCGGTTAATTCCAGTTAATACAATGCTCACATGGGGCTGAAAGGGATGATTCCAGGAGTTTTTGTATAGTTGTTTGTGTATGCAGATCCCAATTAGAAGTTTATTTTGGTCAATTAATATTATATACTCGAAAGGAAACAATTTGAATCCTTGTAAATTCCGAATTTGAAAATTCTCAAAATTGAAGCATTTTAATCATGTTGGCAGTGGGCTGCTCAAATATAACAAACAAAATGGGATTTGTGGAAAACAGCAGTCATTTTATATACGGCTATCACGTAATTGTGATATTTGTGCACACATCGTATACCTTTGCGAGTAAATTTTAATAATGCGTATTACGGTTCGAGTAACTTAAATATAGGTCGACTCTATTGCAGCACTTGAAATAGATTGTATAGTCGTGCCTATAGTTGCTTTGCAATATTATTTTCTTCTTGAGTTTTGTCACAGAGTGACCAACACAAGCTTTGGCTGGAGCAGGGCAGGGCATGCCCATTTCGCCCAAGGTGCGATGACACCACAAGGACATGTCTGTGTATAAGAAGGGCAAAGACCTCCCCCATGTCAGCCCTTAAGGTATAGTAAGGGCAGCTGGTTAATCCTTTTTGGTTTTGGAAATGCATTTTCATCGGACATCTGCCTGCAATTTAAAAAGATTGACTTAAGAGGTATTAGAGAGCCCAAAAAGTATTCCGACTTAATCATTAGACCAAAGCCCAATCTAGACCTTTGTATATGAAATCGCTTAAAAATAATAGCATACTGTACAGATCGGTACAGATGCTGGAAGGAAACCAAAGTGGATATTCTAATGGCAATAAAAGCAACCCGGAGAGGGTCTGCTACATCAAAACAAGGAGAAAATCTCTGCCTGCACCTAATCGCAGATTTTATTTAAGTTGGGCTGACATGGGGGGGGGGGGAGGTCTTTGCCCTTCTTACAGACATGTCCTTGTGGTGTCATCGCGCCTTGGGCGAAATGGGCATACCCTGAGCTGCCCTGCTCCAGCCAAACCTTTGAGTTGGGCACTATGTGACAAATATATCTAGAAAGGGAGGCTGAGTGGCACCGAAAAGGTGAAGCACATACTCCCACGATTATTATTATTATTAATAATATATCTCTAGAAGGAAGATATTACACACACCAATAATGTAAGAGAAGCCCTATAAGACCAATAATAATATTTCAACCAAGTAGTAGTCGTATACTCACAAAGACCCCCCCCCCCCCC
>KZ538311.1:11411-109281 GCA_000934665.2 Catajapyx aquilonaris
AATTCTTCGTACTACCTGATTACATTTAATTCGTATTTATTAAATAGAATCGAGTAAATATAATACATCGCACCGGGAAATCGAAATTTTCCGCTTTATGTTCCCCATCAGTAATTGCACTCATATCTGTAGCTAGGTTCCATATTATGTTATTACACAGTATCATTAAACGTTAATTGGTTACATTGAACATTATTCCATATCGCTGAGTTTTCTCTCTCATGAGTCGAAACTGGTAAGTATTTATTTGAATGTTATTCGAGCAGATGTCTGTTTGCTATTAATGAACACTGATTTTCGTCAATTAATGATTACAATTTCTTCCAACCAGAGCACGTGACCTGGTAAACAGGCCTCCTAAAAATGTTGACCGCAGCCTTAACCGTTATATGCTACTAATTTCTGAAAGGTGAAAAGAACTGCTTATTTTTCAAAAGCAGCTTTTCATCACCCATGAAAATGAGGCTGGAAAACGGGGATGCATCCTCAGAGTGTGTCATGGCGACTTCCATTCAACTTATTCAATTTGTATTATTTGTGACCAATCTTTAGGCGACTTCCCAGCCATTTTGGTAAGGAATTTTGGGTCCTCGTAAATAGTGGATATTAATTATTAAATATGAGATTATTTGAATGTATTTTTTTCCAGCCATGGCCGTAGTAGACACCGGTTGGTTTGTTGTCCTGTTGCTTCTCCTGTGCGCTGCGGCTGCCAGGGAGGCTTATGAGACTGACTGTGGGAGCACCTTGCAGCCAGGGCAGTACCTGTGTCTTGATCTCAACATTGATCCGGACACGCAGCAACCCAGGGGATGCACAACGGATAACAGGGCTAAAGGTGCGTCGTAATAATTGAACGCAAGGGTCGGTCGAAAAGGTTTGTTTCATTGCACTCTGAAGGGTCATTCAGATTTTGTGATAGGTGAATATGTATGGTTTGTATAATTGGCGTTAACTAATCATTGCAATTCTTACAGTGAACTGTACCGCATCTGATGGTATAATATGCAAAGAAACTGGGAACCAGACATTTGAGAAGGAAATTCCATGCAAATGGACGTAAGTCAGCTCGGAACTATATGTTGCATGTACGTCGCATTTATCCTGCAATTTTCTAGGAATGGATACTCCTTCGAGACGGCTCTTCTGTTGTCCATCTTCCTCGGGATGTTTGGTGCGGATCGATTTTATCTTGGCTACCCAGCGCTGGGGCTGTTGAAGCTTTGCTCTTGGGGTTGTATGTTTCTGGGACAGCTGTTGGACATAATATTGATTGCCACCCAGGTTGTTGGTCCGGCGGATGGCTCCCATTATGTAATTCCGTACTATGGACCAGGAATTGAAGTCATACGGATGGACAATATGACCTACAGATTACCGCAGGACGATTGGTTGTAAGAGTGTTCGTGTGAGTGTGTGCATGTTTATATTGTAAATAGTGTGTAATTCTTAAGTGAAATACAATCTTAATGTGAAACCTGATAATGAGCCTGCAGTTTCTTTTGAGAAAGATTAATTTGTCAAGTGTGCCAGTTACTTGATCATTTGCATAGAGTCTGCTGCCATCACACATCCACCACCTTTACCTTCTCTCTTTTTGTCTCTATTTGTACACACCTTGAATCTCATTTATTCCACACACTGACCTATCAAGTAATAATATGTACTGGTCTTACATCTACCCTCTTCAGCCACATTGGGGTAATAACAAAAAAGGCGATAGGAGCAGCGCCCCTGCAAATGATCATTTATTTTATCGTAAGTTGTAATTGTATTGTAAGATTTCTCATACCATAGGTTATTTTTGGTCAGAGATGAGTTCATTATTTAACTTATGTCGATCATAATTATGTACTGTACTATATTCAGATGAGAAGTTGCCTGAACGGTAAAGTGGGCTCTACACTGTCGATCCAACTCGGAGGCATCGGACACCCTCTTCAGACAGAGGTCTGCTGTTCGATGTCCGATGTTCGATGTTCAAAGTTGGGGGGACACGTTCTTGCGCGTGGAGGGGGGTGGAGGGTGGGGGACAAGTTTTGGAGAGGTGGTGGGGGAGTTTGTTTATTATTTTTAGGTGGAGACAAGGTGGAGGTGAAGGTGGTGTGGGGGGCAACGAGTTCAACAGGAAGACCCCGCTAGCTAATCAGAGAGCCGGGATGAGTCGGACAGTGATTCACGCAGTCAGTCCGATGTCTTGCCCGCCCACTCTCCCGTCGGCGACCTGCCTAGATGACCTGAGCTGGCTCCGATGTTGGATCTGACACAGAATTCTATTTACACAAAAGGTTCGATGTTTGAATTCGTTCGAAGTCGGAGTCAGATCGACTGTGTAGAGCACTCACTTGAATCTCACTTGGCTAATAATCATTACTTTGTAAGTAAGTTGTCATGGATTCTAAAAAAGACAAATTATTGTGGCCCATTCACATACCCTCCATGGTCACTCCTCTGTGTAAAAAAATAACGGTTTGCAGACTTCAGGATTTCCCAACTGGCTAACAGCCTGTGATCAATCTAGCTGGGAAGAACTAGTGTCAAAAAATGGAAGAAGTAATGGCTGGAAATAATCAGGTATAATATGTATTTGCTGTAGGAGATATAATATTTTAGGTTGACAAACTACGTTAAAACCATTAAAATATGACCTAAGTAATCTGAAAAACCAGTAATATTTGATTAATATGCTTACACTGAAACGTACAGGGTGAAGGGAAACTCACGGACAATCGCCAGGTAGACTGACCTTTGCTTCTTAGAAGCAGGCAGAACAGGCAGGCAAGTACTATCAGTCTACCTGGCGATTGTCCGCGAGTTTCCCTTCACCCTGTAGAAGTGTACGAATGAAATGATTTCCTCTCAATGATATGCGATGTGTATTTTTTACCGAAGCAGGTTGGTGTAAGGGTTAAGGAGCCAGACTGCTAATCTGGAGGTCCTGGGATCAAATGCCGGGGCCGGCAACTCTGACCGTGGTTTTCTGTGGTTTCCCACGGTCCCTCCAGGAAAATTCCGGAGTTGTTTCCGTAATTAACAGGCCACAGCCGCTTCCTTCCATCCCTATCCCTTCCCAAAAAGCGAAGCAAAAAGTAAAAAAGCAAAAAGTTCCTGACAAAAAAAAAATGGGATGAACATACTCCCCCCCCCCCCCNATACATACATACATACATACATACATACATACATACATCACGGCATAATCCCATAAATGGGGTAGCTAGCGACGACTAGTTTCTGCCTAGCCGTCTCGTATGACCATTACAATGAATCTTCCGGTGACTGGTCAGGCCACGCAGAAGATATAATGAGTTTGGTGATGATGAAATCGGTGATATGAACACATACACATACAAATACATAAACATACAATGTAAAAAGTATACAGTATGGAGACTATAGGCCGCCCACTGCATCCCATCAGCGACGGTGTTATTTGGCACCAGGTTGTCATCTTGCCAGCGAGCACCCCTACTTAATATTATTGATGTGTATTTTTTCTATTTTAGATATAGGGTGATCCAACTCTATGGCACAAACAGTTATTGGAAAAATCGCGCAAGCTGCTTGTTTATAAGCAGGTCATTGCTAAGAGATACTTTCTGGAGCATAGGGAATAGCACCTGCTGATATTAGGTCCAATGCCCATGTAACAATATTAATGAGGGAAAAAAGGGTCCTCCGTGGGAAACAGGCCTGTTCTGATGTTCGCTGGAGGGTTTCACATGAGGTCACTAGCTGCCAAACCAGAGGCCTAATCCGTCGGAACTGGACAGACCCGGGTGTGTCAATAAATAGGCCTTCTGGTCTGTTCATTGTTGGCCGCAGTTGGCGCAACTGAGACAGGTCAACAGGCAGCGCGTTGTTTAGTTACCAGTCTTAGCATCTTCTGCTGATGTCCAATTAATGAGAGAATGCCCAATGCAGACTGTACTGTTAGAATCCTAGAAGCCCTTGGACGGCCCTCAAACAGGCCCCCTGAGTAAGGCATGTCCTGACTCTACAAGAACTGTTTATTTACTGGTAACTAAACAACTCGCTGCCTATTGACCTGTCTCAGTTGCGCCAACTGCGGCCAACAATGAACAGACCAGAAGGCCTATTTATTGACACACCCGGGTCTGTCCAGTTCCGACGGATTAGGCCTCTGGTTTGGCAGCTAGTGACCTCATGTGAAACCCTCCAGCGAACACCAGAACAGGCCTATTTCCCACGGAGGACCCTTTTTTCCCTCATTAATATTGTTACATGGGAATTGGACCTAATATCAGCAGGTGCTATTCCCGATTCTCCAGAAAGTATCTCTTAGCAACGACCTGCTTATAAACAAGCAGCTTGCGTGATTTTTCCAATAACTGTTGGTGCCATAGAGTTGGATCACCCTGTATTTGCCGTTTTGTTGCATCAGTCATCACAGTGCTGTAATTGTAAGCTTAATCAATTACATTATTTATTAATTCAATAACTGAACACTTTTCCCATTCATTTTCAGATTGTGGCCAATTTCCACATGCTGCCAGTGGAGGTCAAACTGAAGATATTTTCTTATCTTCCCAAGAGTGACCTGATGATGAGAACAAGCTTGGTCAGCAAACATTGGAAAAAGTTGTCGGGAGATTCAAGCCTGTGGGAAGAGATGGAAATTAAATGCTTGAGCTTGCCATCACTGAATGCTCATCGAGTCATGGGAGGGAAGGTCCAACTGAGAAGGTTGTTGATACAGTTTGGATGTGCAGATGCCATTCTACTTGAAGTAGCAAACACCTGCCCTAAACTTCAGGTGGTCATACTCACAGATGCTGTCATTAATGAAATGGTAACACTTGATACTCTAGTACAGAAATGCACTCATATTAGGGATATTGACGTCCGAGAATGTCTGTTGCCAAGAGGAAGCAAGAGCCTCATTGACATTTTCTCACAATGTTCCCAATTACAGCGTCTGACCTTGCACAATAACAACTGGAGCCAAGCCCCTGTGGATATATCAGTGCCACGTCATTGGCCTGAACTCAGAGAGTTTTGCATAAGTAAATCAAACGCTAGCAGAGAATTTCAAGTAGTGCTCACCAGTTGCAGCGCCCACCTCACAAAGTTGGACATTGGATTCAAGCTGACAGATCCAGACCTGTACTCACTTCTGGCTGACTGCCACCAACTAAATGATCTCCGCCTGAAGTACTGCCTCAATCTGACAGATAAGCAGTTCAACTTAGGCATTGGGAGACTCTGTCGCCTCCGTCATCTCAGTATTGTCGCAGCAAGTAGCCTCACAAGCAAATGTCTCACGGACTTCTTCTCAGTACCCGAAAAAGCACGGCATATTGAGACTCTTGATTTGAGTTTCTGTAAGCTTGATGACAGTTGCCTTGCTGCCATTGGCTCCCATTGCCCTGCACTTACCAAACTGAAACTAATATGTTGCACCAAGACATCTATTGAGGGCCTGATAGGCTTGGTGAAAAAGTGCATTAACTTGAGGTTTTTGGACATCAGGGGATGTCATCAGCTCTACATGTGTAAGGAAGTGCCAGAGCAGTTTAAAAGTTTCAGTCCTCAACTTGAGATAAAGTACTGGTATGAAGGAGCCCACATTTTTGAGTACTAGAGTCTGACGAGGAAGAGGAACCTGGAATAATTGTTGACGTCAAGGATAAGTGAACAGTTTCATTACATTTTAGCATACCTGTGAGAATAGTTAGTTACTCGCAAAAGAAATGCTAGCAGTTGTAATTTGTGTATTATAATGTTGGTTGTCACTCAGAATTATGAATAAAGACTTTGATTTCCCTATAAAAACAGTGTGATCCACAAGTAGTTCCCACAACTTTTTTCACCCACCAATAACATTATACATCATTGACTTGAATAGTCATCATTTCACTGATATTTTACAGTAACAATTGGTGGCCGTTATTACATTTGTTATTGTGTGACAATAACCTTTATTTCCTCCATGACTGTCATCCTACCAGCTGTGGGAACCATGGTTGCTACATGTTGATGCCATTAATTGTTGAGGAATATATTTTGTGAACATGAATGTAGGATACAATATGGATCATGGTGACAATTTCAATACCCGCAAGGTCTTGAACATCATGGTAAGTAAAAAAATTAATGCGTACCACAACTATTGTAGTTTTGATGAAGTTAGTGTGCCTTATTTGGCGGAGTTATTGAGCACTTATATTTTAATGAATTTACTATTGCAGGCTAACAAAACGACATTCTCGTCTCTTCCTGACGAGATTAAACTGAAGGTCTTTAGCTTCCTGTCAGCTCAAGATAAGCTGCTGACCGCTTCCCTAGTGTGCAAGAAGTGGCATCATCTCTGCCAAGACTGGAGCCTCTGGAGGCATCTGGAGCTTCGAGGCTGGAAGCTCACCATCCCAAAGGCGATCCAGCTGGTGAAGAACCTGCCCCATGTCAGCCGCCTCACCTTAAATTGCTGGTTTCCGCATCAGAACGAATCGATTTTGGCAACCCAGAACGTGGACGACGTTTTGCAAGCAGCCAGTACTTCTTGCACCTCACTGGAAAAGCTGCATCTGGCCTGCGCGAACATAGCTCAAGAGGAAACCCTGGAAGATCTGGTGCAGAATTGTCCAGGGCTGACCGAAGTCACGGTCGAGTACTGCAGGCTTCCTGGAAACGGATCACACTTGCTGGACACATTCTTGAGGTGCCAGAACCTGAGATGCCTGCAGTTCAACTTCAACAGCCCGCTGATGCTTCAGTTCGACGAGAGGACGATGCACAGAAGGTGTCCTAAGCTGACAGAAGTTGCAGTCACCAGCACCACAACGGATGCTGAGGTTGGTGCTGTGGTTGCCTGCGTCGGACCACAGCTGAAGGCGCTGCATACTTTCTATCTTCACAACCCGGAGTCGTACCTGCTGCTCACGAGGTGCCAGAATCTACGTGACCTGTGTCTGACTGACGCAGTGTCCATGACCAACGAGGGGCTGCTGAAGGGGGTCGGATCTCTGCACCACCTTCATCGATTGGTTATACTCATGGCGACTTCCTTGACTGCAGATGCCCTCATCACCTTCTTCTCCAGGCGACGAGTGGTGGGTCACCTACGACACCTGGATATGGGAGGGACACGCCAGCTGAACGACGAATGCGTCGACGCCTTGGTCGACAAAGCTTGTCTCTGCCTGACCTACCTGGACATCGGATCCTGCAAGGTCACCAAGTGGTGCACCTTCCTGAACCTGGCCACTCGATGCCGTCAACTGACGGACCTGTACGCCCAGGAATTGCTCGGGTTGCGTTTGGAGGACTTTGACCTGCAGCAGCTGTCGCAAGTGCGGCCTGGACTTGTCATTCACGATGAGGGGAACGAGGAGTAGACTTCATAATAATCAACACAGTAGTGTGTAACTTGGAATAACTTATTTAGGCTTCGACGATATGCGGTCTCTCTAATCTAAAGCTGCAGTGTACAATAGGGAGTAACCATGCGCAGGTTATCGCAGTGCTCCCCTTTTGAGATTGATTGTAACAGTCAATGTAGAGTGATGTAAACCTTGATGGTATGCTCCCAATATTATTCCCAATAAAATGAAGATATAGGAGAAAATTTTCCATTATTTTAAAAAAATGAAAACGAGGCAAATGAAGGTGGCAAGAAAGCGAAACGTGTCTGATCATTAATACTGTGGGCGTCATTTTTATCCAGGAAACGATTTCCCAACTTTTACACTATTATAATTGATAGTGCGAGCCGTGAGTCAGACGGGGAGAAGTTATTAATTATTTGTTCCAACAACTAGTGTAAAGTCTCGCTTTTTTTGTCTGCAAAATCAGGACTATACTCTCAATACTCATGACAATCCGTTTCTTCTTCTTATTTTTTCACCCTTATTTACAACTGTTTTCTTCAAGCTACTCCATACACACTCATTGGATCAAATGCAGTGTGAGTATTTTTGGAGGCACTTATATTAACCCTTCTGAATATTAATTCTGAGCAACAAATATTACTGTGCATGAAGTAATTACCGTTAGGCACACTGTATATGCGACTAAATAATGCAGCAAACTGTAATGTGCTGGACAAAATAATAGTGAGCAGCTTTTTGCATTCAGCATTGTGTATACTCCATGGAGCATATAAAGGCAGCTCTTCGGTTTTCTTATGTGGAGCCTACATGACGGTTGACTTGCTGCAATGAACAGTAAGGCACTAGTGTAACGGAACTATAGTGAGTACTCAGCTACTTTCCACATGATTTCGCAATATCGCGCACACGACTAGAAACGAGGCGTATTGACTTATTTATTGCCTTCATGCTCATGCTCATCATGTAATTTCTTTGAATTATTGCGCGAGTTACTGGTGTTACTCGCATCTTCAGTTTTTAGCAATTCTTAACACACGGGTAGCTTTGTATGAAAACATCAACAAAATACAGTATGACACGTCCATTTCGTAACATACAGCCTATTTAAATATTCAAAAAGTCATTCTAGCTTGCTGGCATCTGATATTTTTACCGGCCAGATTCCGTTTACATATAAATTGCCAAGTGAACAAGTTGGACAACGAAGAACCATATGGCTTACCTGCGTCCCATTTGTCATGTCACACCCGAACAAATGAGTCGTTGAGTTGCTTGTGTAAAGAACCGTAAAGTGTGTACATCCGGAATTGTAGCACATTCTGATTGCAACACTAAAGAAGCCTGCGCAACCAATAAATAAATTCGGTCATCTTGGAGACCATGCTCAGACTAATCATAAATAGTTTGCTATACATTGTTGTTCTGAGTTACATATTTAATTTCAAAAAAAAGTGCAGGGAGAGTCTGGTTAAGGAAGGATGCAAAAAAAAGTGCTCAGAGAACAATCCGACATCCGGAAAAAAAACTGGAACAAGGTTTAAATTTCCTGCTTCCTGGAAAAAAAATTTTTTATACATATTACGCGGCGAGTTTTCGAGTACAGCGATGGGTACAAAGATATGTACCCGGTGGCAAGGAGAGACTTTTTTTTATTTTATATATATAAAAAAAGCTCACAAAGGAAAACTCATCGGGCGAATAGGTGGCTACGTTTCTCACGACATGTCTTTCTGAGCGAGACAAGAGAAGAAAAGTGGTGGTGGTAACGCCTCCTGCTGCTTGTTGCATAGTCTGCTGGCTCAATCGCAAAACCTACAAGGAAAAAAATATATATAGGATTTTATAGGCCGACGCAGAAAGGCGTTACCGACGAGTAGAGAGAAGGTATACGATTTACGGATCACTTGCTGATCTTGGCCTTATACCGCACCAAAAGACGTTCTTTGATCCAATTTTCAAGACGAGCTGTAGCCTAAGATTTTTTTTTTTGGTATATCGCTGTTGTTAATCAGTGCTTTACGACTGGAAAGGAATGAGCTTTTCTGTTCCAAGGCAGATGTTATATCAGAGCCGTATCAAGTTGCTTGGAATTTCATTAAAAATACACACTACGATGGGTACATTACATGCTGAGGGTGGCGAATTGCCCATATTTTGTATATAAAGAATATGAAGGAAGAAGAGGAGAAAATAAATGTAAAATTACATCAGAAGTTATAAACATAAAGCATAAAATATGCTGGTGTAGTTTTAGAGCAAAACAGCAGGAATATTTTGATAAATATTTGCTATAAGTTAACATTTTCTAATCTTGGACTGTGGAGTTGGGCAGTGCATCACACTGTATAGTAGCCTAATATTGCTAATGTTGTTCATCAGTGCATATTAAAAAACTGGCTTTCTATTTAATAAATTGGGTGGAGTCATTACGCATTGTTCGAGTAATGACTTTAAAAAAAATTCCAGGTCGGACGAAACGGTTAGTTCAGATGCATGAGCTCCTCTCATTGCTGGTTACAAAATTTTTGCATATTTGTATACCCGGCCGAGAGTGTCCAATTGCACCCCCCACTTTCCGCCACTCTAATGAATCCGCATGGTGTAATTTCAGATTCCGGAAGCCAGGCCAAAAAGAATGTCCCTTTTTTTTCGTATGTGCACACACACACAACGCAATTTGGCCGAAGAAAGTCTCCGAGAAGGAAATGCAAATTGGCCTGGCATAACCACTATCTGAAGAAAAAAATAAATACAAATTCCGGTATAAGTAATTATTGCAGAATAAGACTAGTGGAATATATGGGGCATGAGCAAGATGAGCGCATTATCATGTGATCGACGACAATTGCGCGAATTAGAGATGGTTGTGTCCTAGGACAAGAGGGCCTTCCATCAGCTCCATGATAACCAGGGCTTGAAATGCTCCAAAACTTTCCCGAGAGCCCCGTGCTCTGTGAGGCAGGACCAAAAGGAGCCCATGTGTGCCTTAGTGGCACCTACTACCCCTTTGCGAGTTAGCTGTGTGCATTTAGTTGTGCCACGTACGTCACGCCGGGGCCCTACTTTTTCCCTTCTTTTCAGTTCCTCAAGAGTGGCTCTTGCTTCTGCTCGGGTTTGCAAAAGCTCCCAACAAGAGAGGCTTCTTTCACTCTGCCGGTCTCCTCCCTTCTTTCTTCTTCTTCTCCTGGAGGACCGAGTCTTCAGTCACAACTCGAGGACCCCCCAGCAAACATCCTCTCAGTGGTGCCCCCCCCCCTCCTCATATAACAGTGTCTCTCCTGGCTGTATATATAAAGTGATATCCCATTTTTGTGCATTGGTGAGTCCATCTCAACAGCGTCTGTTGGTGACGCAAAGTGACAGATGGTCACGAGCATGAAGTGACGGTAACGGTTTCTGTTCGCAGATGTCTGCACAACGAAGTTAGGACACTATGAGTCATCCGGGCTGTACGTTCCTGGTGCTCCTCATATTTGGTAAATATCTCTGTACTTTTTATCACATTAGAAATAATCTAACAAATTAATGCTTAGCAAGTAAACTGTGGCGTTTCATCCTGAGAGCAATTACAAGTGGGAACAATTTCCGTCACCTGCAATTGGTGCCAAGAAGTAGCGGAAGAGGAACTTGGGTATTGCAACAATGGAAACTAACAATTATAGTGACGTCAGCACCAAATGGTCAATAATAATAAAAAAATTGTCATCTTATCATATGTCTAGTTCCATTGATAGACACAAAATATTCGCAAGAATATTCAAGTAGAGGAAGCCTATTATAATTATGTTGAGGTCTATATTTAGCAATTCAAAAATAATAACAGCTTCATGTTACATTGTAACACTCTCCTGGGGTGTAAAGAGCGAGCAATTTGTCTCTGTTTGCCCACAAGAGAAAATAATTAGCACCTCGCGTGATTGATTATAATATTTTCTAGCCTAGTTGAACAGTTAATCGCCGCCTTACTTTTTTTTCTCCTTTTAATAACAGAGGAAATTAACGGTATTGGCCACGCAAATGCTTCCGGAACATAACTTTCTCGCTCTCTTTTCATGCATCCAAATCGCAAGGTTTGACAGGCGGGCCTAGACACGAACAAAAACAAGGGTTGGACATTGAAGGAAGGGGAAAAAAAGTTGGTGAAACCTCAAGATCCGTACCGGTACCAATGTTATTTGCAAAAATTATCAAGCTGTATGTTCCACTGACCTATCCAATTCCTGTTAGGTTTTTCCGAAATTCTTTTTGGACATTCGGTCATGGAAGGTAGGTTAGGAGTGTTTTGTTCCTTAATGAATAACAAAAAGAAAAGAAAAGAAATAACAATAATGCATGAGACCCGATGTAATTCCCCGTGGTGACCAACGTTCGTCCTTCACGGACAATGCTTTTCTGAAAGCCAACTTGGAATTGGGCCGGAGCCAAAGAGGAAAATAAGGGGAACGGAGGATTCTACTTATGCCGTGTTCTACACTTCCAGAAGAAGAGACTGGCAACGAAAAAAAATATACTCAACCGCACATTTTTTTCTCTCCCCCAAAAAATGGAACCAAAATGATGATTCTCAAGGACTGAACTAATCGCAAATTTGTCACTGTCCAGTTTGTTTGTGCTCAACAATAGTACCCCCATCACGGTCAATACCAATTGTTGCGTAAGGAGTCATAATGACTTTATTGTTCTCATAATTTCCTTCGGAAGAACCACTTTCACTGCTGACTGTACAAGAGTTTTGGTAGAGACGATTCCATTCCTCAAGTATCCTCAAGAGGCGGGTATCTTCTCGCCCAGGATTTCCTGCCCAAGCAAAAGATGGTCCTAGAACTTTTTAGAAATCTCTCTTGTGTTTGGAGCGTTACTCGCAAATACAATCGGCGGAAATGATGGAAAACTGAGGTCACATAAGAGTTACTGTGGAAGGGAAAAATAATATTGTATTCTCATCTGTTGTGTATTGTTGCACCTATTCGTTTGATAATCGTGGTTCAACCCTTGGGAGAAAAAATATATGTCCTAACCAGTTGGCATAATATTCCAAGGCCTTGATTTTTATCTGGAGGTGTCTTGGGTGGTTAGGTCCATTATTGCATAGTTTCTCTCTCTCTCTCTCTCTCTCTCTCTCTCTCTCTCTCTCTCTCTCTCTCTCTCTCTCTCTCTCTCTCTCTCTCTCGCCCTCTTGAACTTCTTGGGACACTTTGCACGGCTTAATAATTTTTGGACTGGGCTTCCACGCCTTGTCGACTTCTGAGTAGTGGCTATGCCTGCGGACTGAAAAGGAGCAAAAATTTGGATTCAGAGTTGGACTTCCGCAAATTTTCGCATTGTTGTGTTTTATAAATCCATGTCAGATTCAATTTGCTGAGGTTTTATGGTTCAAATCCATGGTTTTGCTTCTCTTTTGTGCTCTTGTAATATAAGGCAAATGTAAATGTCCCACATACAGTACATGCGGTTTGTACTATTGACATAAGTAATTCAAGGACGCGGAAGTTCAGCTACGAAACCTACATGGTAAAAAAAGCGATGACTGATGAAGTACAAATAAATAAGCAATCTATGTTCATTCCATAGAATGACATTGAAAGTGTCACATGAAAGTAATAAGTATACGATGAAGATACTTTCACAGGTGCCTGGCACTTTCAGTGTGCGGGTCCTAAATACGTGTCTATATGCGAGAATAATAAAACTGGAATAAAAATCAGGCAGCATAAATGAGAACAAGGTTAAGTCTTAGTGGTTTGTGCTATTTCGGCCCATATACATGTTTAATTACTCCCAGGGTGCCATAATGTTATTCCTAAGTTGACACCCCCAACAATGGTGGGCGGGTAAAAAAGTGATGGATTATTTCCTTCAGTTGCTCATTGCCATTAATATGTATGTACGCTCAACTGGAGCGACTAATCCACCATTATTTTCTTATCGGTCCCATTGTTGGAGGTGTCAGATTGTGCAGTCTGAATAATTGTTACTGAGACTGCCAGCATTAATTTCCAGCCAGACGTAAACACAGTAAAAAAATCATTATTACACTGTACATTAGCTCCAATAAAACACAATACCGAGGTTACCATATCATTCGTATCTTGTATAAAGAGACAGTAGTTTACACCCACTTGGGGACTGAACAATTCTCAGCAAATATTGTTGTTCACCGGCCAATAAAATCGCTGCAATTAGCCCTCGCCTGTCTCCAATAATCCCAATTTCTCCCCCTCCAATAAAGCACTTAGCATGTACTACAAGGCCATGCCACGATTTCGGAAGAGCGTAACGAAAGACCCATCAAAACGAGACGTCGAGCACTAATTACTCATCCCTGCTTAACAAGAAAGGGCGTGGTCATGGTTTTTAAGACTGCTTTTTAAAAGGCAGAGAAAACGAGTCGAAATTAGTCCCCCTTTTTAAATGCCCTTTTGTCCATATAGCAGGAGACGGATGTCACTTTGGCCAAGCTTATTTCTTACATGGCATTATTTTGTTTCACGGTGTAAAAACCTCAGCTTTCGGGGGGAAAGACATTCCGCACGCAATCCTTCTCTGGGGAGGCTCGTCTTCCTTTAACTGCTGCCGTTCTGGTCACTGTGCATCCGGGCTTCTGGGTTATGCCGATTGGGGCTTATGTGGCTCACGGGTCTGGATAAAAGTCGCTTTCACACCCCGCCTGCTTGCTGGCTGTTGCCTTTGCCTTTACCTGCAGGGCTGTCACTCAAAATGGGGAAATGGGGCCGCACAATTAAGCACTGCGCAGGGAATATTATTAGTTGGAGGATTGTTCACCTCCAGCAACCCAGGTTGGCTCGGAGAGGGATAAACATATCTCTTCGTGAAGACTATTGGACAGTGAACCAACCGGTATAATGGACAGCTGCACTTTTGAAGGGGACAATATACATGGACCAGGATGTTGAGATACCGTATACTGAGAGTGGGCAAATAATACAGTTAATATCAGACACATGCAGGTGACGTGTTGCTCTGAAAGGCTCGGGTCACATTAGTAGAAAAAAATCATCATTGTATCAGTAAAGTCATGACCATGTATGTGAATTTAAAAAATAATGTACTGTATGCTGTAAATTACTGAGAGTGTAAACACGGATTTTGAGGAGAAACAATTGGGGTTGATAAAACAAAGCAATTAACTCTAAGATCTTGGCACAGATCTCTCTCAGGCCCCAAAAGAGCAATTTAATATTTAATTAGTACTTAATCGTAAGTGACCATCGTGTCAACTAAGCATGATAGTCCCGCACTGCTTGTGCTTAGTGCTACTCAGCTCCTGTTCATAAAGAGAAGCAACCCTTTTGCGGTCCCGTGAGAAAACCTCGTGACCTATATTAGAGGGAAATATTAAAATTATTATTATAACATGCTGTTAAATGCGATATTTTGGCTGTATCATTAAAATGTCACCAGAAGTTTCTTTGCTACATTTAGAGCCATTGTCACAGTTTTGATTGCCACGTGAAATGCTTTCAGCTATTTATTACTGTATGTTCACTCGATTGTGACGTAGGACAAGGTTATGTAAAGGTCTCAGATGTAACTGTGTAGGCGAGTAGCTTATAAAAAATGTTTTCACATCAGTTGAATGTACTACAGCAATGTGCATGTAACCAAAATGTTCTCGATAACTCAGGTCATTCCGTTATACTGATTTTGTGTGCCAGGTACCTATCATTCCTAACTGTACCGCTAGTAAGTTCACAGACCTGTTTTTTTAAAAAATACTACATCAAATCAAATAACATGCCCTTTAGATATAGGCTTCTGTAACTTGACACGTTTTATTGCCAGAGCATAACGTTTCCTCCCAAAAGTATGATGTGTAATAATTAAAATGCAAACGTTTTCAGGCATTTAATGGACCATAAAATGTATACCTGTGTGATAACGTCCTCTTGAATTTATTCTTAAAAAAAATATAGCGTCAAAGGTGATTTAAATGGTCATACTGAAGCACATGCTACCATTTTGAAAGTGAGTCACACACTGCATAATTATTTTAGATTAAAATTTGCATGTTTAATGTAAATGTACTGGTTTCAATATGCTTAAAAATATTAAATACGTCTTCAGATTTTATATGTGCTTTTCAAAAAAAATGCTTGAGTAATAGTGTTGTTTTATTGCACAAATGTGGGAAGTCCTTAAAAGATGAATAATTGCACATATTACTCCGAAGAATAGTCTAATATTTATTTCAACAAATTCTTTCATATATGATGACGTATTTAATGGCCGCTTATGCTTGAGATGATGACAATAATACAATTACCAACATGAAAGTCCAATTGCTGAGTTGAGGGAAAGTAAATCCTATCACACCACTGCATTTGAGGAAATAAAGTAATTATCATGACAGGTGACAAAAAACGGTTTGACGGACCCAAGTGCACCGTTAATTCCCAAAATTGGCGAGAACACATTTTTTTTCCTTCGCAAAAAAAAGGGTCGTGTAACTTGTCAGTCACGGAACTACCACCTCCGAGTAGGTGTGTCAGTACACTCCTCTTCAATGAAGATTAGCGAGGAAAGAGAATTTGCATGCAGGGAAAGTGATACATGACGACATGTTATTCAAAGGCAGTCAGTCGTGGTCCTTAGGGCGAGGTCTGCGGAGCGAGTCGTGACAGGTGCTCTCGAAGGAAAATTTCACTTGCATTACATTACTTTGGTTACTCTTAGTTCACGAGGGCACTTGGCACACCGGGAAGTTTTCAATGGAAATAAAAGCTACGGAAGGAGTTGTTAAAATGTCACGCTCTGCCTACTGCTGCTCCTACAGACCCAGTCTGGTGCACTCTTATTTTTTTTCATTCAATTTTTTTTGCCATTGTATCGTGCAATCTCTCACCGCATTGTTCCTCTCCTGTGTGTGTGTGTACTCTATGCAGAAAGCTCGAAAGAAACGTATAGTTAGCCAAGTGTGATCTGATTACGTTTATGACTAACTGTTATTCATTTTTTTTAAAGGAGCAACATTGAGAGGCCCAACTTCAGCCCTGCCAGAGAGCATTGAAGAACAGTTAAATGCGTCAGTGCAGGTAACAGCAAATTGAATTGCACTGCCAGTGAGCAGTAAAAAAAAGGGTCAAGGAATGCTTTGTCCTTTTTTGGTGCGAACTTGCTCCAGTCAGTTCCCTTCCCTGATACGTACTGTACGTGACAAAGGATGATGCGATAAGAGTTCATTGTCACTTTCAACCATCCTTCATTTCCTGGAAAACTAACCGTGCCGTGCATGGTTCGAAACTGCATTATGCAGTTTAACAGTCCTTTTTTGTTCATGTCACTTTCACACTAAAATCAGTGTGACAGGTGTAACTGTTACCATGTGTTTTCAGATCGAAGAGGATGACCTCAACGCAAATGCCACTGACCTTGTGGTGCTGGTGCCCGATGAAGATTCAAACGACACAGTGGAAGTGTACGAGTCGCTAGAGAACATCACCAACGAGAGCACTGAGGCGACATTCTTCACGACATCGACGACGAGTCCTCCGGATAAGAAAGAAGCAGAAGTGGTGGTTGTGCTGCCGATTCGCATGAGAGGCAAGAGGCCATCGGCAAAAGAGATCCGAAGGAGGCAAGAAGAGGTACAAGATGAAGGAATTAATCCTCTAGAAGAAATCTTGCCTCGAGTGACCTTTGACTGCACTGATCGCCATGAGGGTTACTACGCGGATTTGGAGTTCGAATGCAGGGTATTCCACTTCTGCACCGAGAATGGTGTGAGACACACCTACTTGTGCGGCGGAAACGCCACTTTCAACCAGGTGTGAACTCGCTCAATTACTTGCAGTTATATACCCTTTATTTTCCAGTGGAATGAAGCGGAATATGTCCAAAGGCGGATGAGTCTGCACGACTCGATTTATTCAATTATCACTGCATTTGCTATGCTTTCTTGCATTCATCTCTCTAATTGCTTTCTGTGATCTCAACCTTGAAAATGTGATATTTGGCTGTTTTTTTTTTTCGAGGAGAAACGGACGTCTCGCGGTGACTTTCCCTAATGTTTTTACCGGCAGGAGAAACCTTTCTAATTGCGCATGCGAGTGTATTTATACTGTCCAAGACCGAGAAGTATATTTCCGCTAACTATACATCCTTGTATTTCCCTAACAGAAAGTCATGACCTGCGACTACTCCACAAATGCAGTTTGCAACGAATCGTCCACATACTTCCACATGAACGAGGTCAAGTTTCAGAAGGACGTTCAGCACTCTGCAGGACAACCCCAAGCCAAGAGGGAAGGACCACCAGTGAGGCTGCATCTTCCAAAGGGCACGCAATCTGCAAAGCATCCGGAGAAGTCTCCAATGTGGAAGCAGTACATGCGACCAGCATCTTCGCCGTCGTCGAGTGAACTGAACGCAGTTCCTCCTGAGGTCAAATCTTCCTGGAAGGGCGAAAAGGGCGATAGTGACCCGACTTTTAACAGTCCTCCTCCTGATGTGTTCGACAACAGCGAGCACCAAATTGCACGAAGAGGTCCTCTGATAGGTCCGATCAGTGTTGAAGAAAGGTCGTCTGTTAGCGACGAAGTCAGTATTGAGAGCTCTCCGATCATTGAACAAAAGGAAAGTACGATTGTAAAGTACGGAGATGATCGTCCGGCTGTTTATAATGTTCCAATAGTACCTTTAACAAGCATTCACGTGCTGACCTCCCTAAAGCCTGTTTTGTTGAACGAGCAGCCAACACCTGAAGTTGTCCAGTATGAGCCGGTATTTTCACAGCTTTACAATGATCCTGTTTTGGAGGAACTGGAGAGAGAAGTAGAAGAGAGATGGGTAGCATCAGGTGAACGAAGACGACAGGAATTGGAGGCAGAGAAAAAGGTGATTCAAGATGAAGTTGTCGCTGAAAATGTTCCTGAGAACAAGGCCGTAGAAGAAGAGGCGACTGATTCACCTCTGGTTCGTGAAATTGTACCTGAGACGACGGAAAGCAGCGTACCAGCTAGTGAAGAAGCTGAACTAAAATCAGAGACGGTGGAAGTACAGCTTGTGCCAGTAGTAAATGACAACGACAAATTTGCAGTAAACGCTGCGTTCAATATGACAAATCAACACAATGAAAACAACTTGAACGACTCGTCGGCTCACACCGAACATGATTTTGCTCATGTCCGGTCTTGGAGACGGCGCAGGATTACCACATCATCGCCAGCAGTTACCAGAACGCCAATCACAACAGTCAGAGACGCACAGTCCATTATAAGAAGGCAACAACAATACAGACCACGTGCATTTAAAACTCGAAACGTCAAAACTCCAGAATACAGGAAGAAATATTGGGTCAGAAGTAGGGGGCCTGTACCTTCAACGGACAATAAAGAGAACGAAACCCAACAAGACATAAACAAGTCAGAGATTTTGACATCGACTCCTTCAAGCATTATTCTTGAGACAACAGTGGCACCGACCCTACAAATTCCTTCCGACAACCTGCCAGAAATTGTGGAAGAGATCGAAGCAAAGAAGGACCCCGAAGTGGTAACACTTATTCTCAGTACTACTGTAGGACCTACAGAAATTGAGTACACGTTGCCACCAAATCCAACTTTCGAAATAAAGGAAGTACCTGCGGTGGTTGCAGAGGCCAGAAGCTTAGAATTGGATCAAATCAGTCAAAATGGGCATCCTTCTTTGGAACACTCGAGCGAAGAAGCAGATTTTTTCTTCCCAAACATCAGGGCGCATCCGGATGAGGAAAAACTTCGCGGAAAACGTCGAGTTGCAGTTTTAGTGAGCGAGAGAGAAACTCGCAGAAATTTTGACAAAGACGGATTGGAAGCTTTTAGAGCATTGTCTCATTTTGCTGAAGCAGGTGCTCCTCTGCATAGAGAAGCGCTGTACGAGGTGCCTGATCATACCGTACCGTACCCTGACATTACACCTGTGGACGGTTACTTCGGATCCAAAATGCCTGTTGCACAAGACAGGAGTGGGGAAATAGATGATACTCCTGATTCACCAGTGAGACGAAACAGGCAGAGGTTGGCACAAAGAACAGATCCGAGCAAGAGAAATGACCGCAGGCCTCTAGAATTTGACGACAGCTCCGAAGTCACCTTTGTTAAAGAGGAACGTCGAGATGGAGAGTTCAAGCCATCGTTTGGTCCTCCGAAAAGAAAACCAGAGAAGCATCTGGTGCGACCAAGCAGAGACGAAGGGCAGGAAAATCCGGAATCAAGACGAAAGCATCGCCCTAGTTCTCCAGACCAATCAGGTTCACCCCAGACAATCGAGATAGTGAGGCACAGTCGTCCATCAGACCAGCGGTATTTGAACAGAAGGCCAACCTCTTCTGATCACAGGCACCATCACAGCCCGCATCACTCTTCGTCGAAACATTCTCACGACAAAGTGAGGGCAGACGAGAGAGGTCACGGTCACCATCCTCCTGGAATTCCTCCAGTTCTCTATCAAAGGCCCCAGTTCGCACCTATTGGAAGTCTTGTCAACAACTTGGGATATCCTTCTTCGATATACCAGCTCAGAGACGAACCGCTCCCTGTGCGACCTTTGGAGACGAGCAAACGACAGGTGCATCACGGTCAATCCAGACCGACAAAGCAGGACGTAAGAAAACCCGGATCACTCTTCCAGGACTTTGAAGAAATAGCCCTGCCCCAGTTCCATCAAATATTGGAGCAGTATGAGCTGAGCGATCCTAGGGGTGTACGGCAAGGAGCTAATCCTCATTTGGCTCACAACAGGCCGATTCCTCTTCAAGGACCACCGGGGCACCATCCGCATTTGCCAGTACACCACCAACCGCCTCTGGAGTTCCATCCCGATTTGTTTCAAGCTCAGGGACCTACCAGAGTCGTCCCTCACGACAGACGACCTGGACACATCCCTCAGGAAGCCCTTGCCCAATTCCAGAACCACAGGCCACAACCTTTCCGGATACCTGGCCACACCCAGCAAACTTTCGGTGGGCATCAGTTTGCTCAGAATCAGTTCTTCTCCTTGAATCCTCAGCAGTTGCACCACACTCCAGGACACGGTCACGGTGCTGGGGGTGTTCCAGGCGGACATGGTAGCAGGTTCTCGCCTCCAGTGAATCTGAGACCATTTGTCTTACTGCTGGACGAACACACTGACAAGCCCGCTGAAGGGTCTAAGACGAAGATTCCAAACGAAGTGGTGTCGCATCTGACAACAGCAGCACCTCATATAGAAAAGCCATTGTCTGCACAGAACACTAGACACAGGGTACCACAAAGAGTCAAGGTGGTAACGACAACACCAGACACCAAATTGCAGGAAGAAAGCAGCGTCGAACCCACACCATCTCCGGAGCAGTTCAGACGGGTTCGACCCAAGGTGCGAACCAGTCCTCCACCTGCAACACGGAGACCCACCAGACCCACTGCCACCAGACCAACAAGACCTACCACACACCAGCCAACAGTCATCAGCGAAACAGTACAGAGGAGGCCCTTGAAGACGTCCTTCATATACAACTCTGACGAGGATGACGGCGAGGAGTCTGTCCCTGCATTGGCACCTCAAAGACACAACAAGCCCGTGGTCCACCGGCCTCACCTGGACGGATCCAGCGAGTCTGAAGAAGGCTTCTCCGGAGAGGCGCCAAGATTTCCAAACCGTCCGTTCAACGTATATTTCAACTCGGACGAGTCGTACGAGCACTCGGAAGAAAATTCGGATGAGAGTGGTGAGCAACCCAATCACTTCCCGAGACAACCTCAGAGACCGCAGAGGCCACAACGCCCTACCTCACCACCTCCTCAAACCAGACACCGTCCTAGGGATCCAACAAGAACCCAGCATCCGTCCACAATCATTCCTAACTTTCCTCTAGAAGAGTACAAGGAAGACGCTCCCATCGAAGTGGTGACTTCTCCAGTATTACGCAACTTTGGCGAAGGCGGTACGGTCAGACCTAATGTCGAATCGCAAAAGATTTTGCAGCATTTCACTACGCCTAATCCAAACGCACTCTTGTTCACGGTGACTCCTGATCAGATTCAAGGAAAGCCTACTACTCCGCAAAACTTCGGATCATTCGAGGTTCAGTCGAACGGGGCTGAACAAAACGCAATACTAGGTGTCACACCAGATGGCAATCCTTCCACGCAGATTCCGCACAAGGAAGAGCCCACATTTCAAAGGGGACGTGTCCCGATACGAAACACAGGTCAACATCAAAGAGTACCACAAACGGCAGAAACTACTCCAGAGAACAATGTAGTGGACGTGCCTTCCAGACGACCATCTAAGCCAGTGAGAGTCAACCACCACGCTTCTGGAGAAGTCCAACCGCCAGAAACAACCACTGAGACAGGACACCTGAAAATCCCCGGAAGAAGAGTCCCAGTCAGACAACGCAGGCCAAACCAAAACCAAAACCCAAACCCCGAGCAAGCTGAATCCGAAGTGAAATCCACACGTGGAAGGCTACCACCTGGAGTTGTTAGACGACGTCCCATCAAAGAGACCACGGAATCTCCAGACACAAAAGTTGCTGAAGAAACTGCAGAAAATTCGGTGAAGAGAGTGCCTGCTGCAGAAGCCTCACAACAGGAGAGTCCAGACGAACCGACATCAGACGATGCCACGACTGAAGCTCCTCTGAAGAATCCTCAGAGGACCAGAGTACGTACTCCAGGACTCCGAAACCAACTGAGGCCAAGACCTTGGGCTGGACTTGGAAATCGACTGAACGGGGTCAAAAAGGACGAGAACGAATCGACATCAAACAGAGATTCAGAGCTTCAGGTGACCACACCGCTGTCTGAACTGTCCGAAACCGCCACCCGTGCACTTCTACGCAACAGGCTTAATAATTTGCAAAAGCTAAGAAACTCCAGCAATGGTAGGTTGAGGTTTCCGCTTAGGTTTGGAGCCGGACAGCGCCAAAAAGAGCCAACAGAAGATGAGCCAATGAAGGAAGCGTCTGTGTCTGTTGAATCCGCCGCATCAGACAAAGCCGAAGAGCAGCTGTTTTCAACCAGTGAAGCACCACTGACAAGCTCCAGAACACCTCTGATTGGTCGTATTCGTCCAGCCGCCCCTCTTTTTGTCCGAAACAGCAATGGAAACAGCCGATTCAGCAGCAGATATCGCTCGCCTACAGAAGGGCCTGAAGATATGACTTCAGAAGCGGAGGAATATGACGTGGCCACTTCCAAACCGGAAGGTGTAGAAGAAAGTAGACAGGAGTCGACAACCAGCTTCAGCACTCAAGGTGCATCTTTACCTGCATCCGCTTCAGACCGGCTGAAGGCTCTGTACCGAAAGAGAAATTCGTTGCTGAAGACGCGAAACCCTCAAGGCGAAGTCGATTCTCAGGACAACCAAGCGGTCGAAGGGAAGGCTGTCATGACCAGCGCTCTGATGTCAGGAGGTCACATCACCCTGACCACCACGACCGAAAAGCCATCCTCGGAAGAGACAAGTTCAGAAGAGACGTCCACATCTGCCCCGACGGAAGAACAGGTCGCATCTCCATACACACCACCTGTGTTCAGGGATGCTAAAACCATACTGAACATAAAACACCTAATGGACGATTCATCTGAAAAGTTCGAGACACTCCATCCTAGCTTCACACTACCAGCTGTAACCACAACAACCAAGGCCGCATCGACAACCACCGAAAAACCAACGACTACGACAGCTCCAACCACAGTCACAACGACCGAATCTACTACGACAACCCAGCTTCCTTCTTCGACAACCCAACTTCCTTCTTCGACAACCACCAAAGCGAACAAATTGAGCTTCACTTTTGCCACCGAGGACCCCATACTTCCAATCGAAGCTTTACTTTCATTCCGCCGAAGAGACAGCAGATAAAATCAATTTGGTACCGAGTGTTCCGAGTGCAACCAAAGTCTTCACAAGATATTCCTTCACACTCAGTACAAACACATTTGGTTGTTGTTTTTTTCGCAAAGAAAACATATTTGGCACCAAAGGGGATTAAGCGCGGCACACAAAAGTGTAAATACCCTGAGAGTGACAGCAGTATAGAGACTGACAAAGAATAATTTCCTTCTAAAAAAAGGAGATTTTGAATAAAACCGCGGCCAAGGATGGAAAAAGCTCCAAGTCACACGCCGTGCATTGTAATAATAATTTGTAGCGAGCCTATTTATTGTGCACTTCGCAAGTTGCTTTGGAATTACTGGAGACTTAACTATCACCTAATTGAGGCGAGCACATCACTAGTTGAAGATTGCGTTTCAACAATTTCGCTACTACTTTATACTGCAGCTGCCTTCAGTGTGCGTTTTGGATCATGGTGTATGTTGTACTACAAAATGAATGAAAATAAAACTCTTTTTATGTAATTTAGAAACTTTAACTTCCATTGTATATAGCGCTTTCAGGCTGTGCTCACTCATCTGAATTTATTGCATTAATTAGTTCCGTAAACAATTTTCGGATTTTTTCACCTCATTGTTTATTAATGATAACAATGATGACGTCATTCACAACTTTCAGAGTTTAATTTATTTCTATTGTATAAATTAATATTTTGATAAAATAATACTAAACAGCTTTCAGAGGGACATGCACTGAACGTTGTCATGAGGGTAGCGGAATGTCAGGATATTTTCTCCTCAGAAATAACACTACGTGACAGGCAGCTATAAACTATCAAGTATGTGCTAAAATTATAGTGTTAGTTTTGCGAGGTACTTGCTAGGTACAGTACAATATTAAGATTCTGCATTCATAGACATGTGCTAGAATATTCTAGGAAATAGTATGAATTTCATTTGCAATCAAGGTGATCAGAGAAAGTAATATGTATTTACCGGTGTGGTGCTAATTGGAAAGTTGGCGCTACTTGTTCTTTAAAGATAAATATTGTACAGTTAGTTTATCTGGTTGGCAAGTCATACAGAAATTGATAAGATAACAAAGTGAACCAGTAAGTAATATAGTGCTATCTATGGTAAGGAACAACTGAATTTCACTGAATTACCGTTTTTACGTTATTATTGAAACCAGTGGTTTATATATTTTGAGCTTTTTATTCGCATAATATTCGATAATTATACACGTGATCAACATTGCAAGGTCATTCACTAGTAACCTCCACAAACTGGTTAATTAGAGTGTATTTTAAAGTACTCGTTCTTTAAGTGATTTACACTTCCATTCATTTGTGATTCATTAAAATCCTTGTCTCAACCTAAGAGATGAAATGGATAAATAAAGATCCTGGAATCTCGTTTTTACAATGCCAGACGTCCTTGAAATGTAGCAGGTTCTTAGAACATGTATTTTTTTTACTACGAGAAAAGTTGCAACAACAGTATTTCCTGAGATAAAGCGATATAAAGACAATGCACATACTGAATGCATGTTAAGTACAGTGCAACGGTAAGACGAACAAAAATATGTGCATGCAACTGCGGTTAGTCATATGTCCTGCCCAGTCCTGGATTCTTCCGACTACACCGACATAATATTATTGCTCAACTCCATTGACCACAGTGCCGCTTTTGATTGTGGAAATAGATACAAATCAGTTGAACTTATTTGATTTTTGAAGTATGAAAAGACGAAGACTTTTACTGTAAAATGCGAAGATTCAGTCGTGTTAGTTTGCATTATTACACACCTTGTTACACTGAAAAATCGATTGAAAATGTCAGCCACTTAGATAAGAATGCCAGATAACCTCGATTTGAAACTGCAGTAATCTATTCGCATCTGGATTACGTCACGCATACCTTGAAGGACGGATGTGCCACAAATAGATGAAAGGAGATCAATCTACATATGCAGAGGGTATATAGTATAGGCTACACAGTACTGTTTTAACGATGCTTCCGCCATTTTTGAATCAAGCACCTGAAATCTGCAAAAAAAAAAAAATCTCATTCTTTCTGGACAACTCCATCGTGTCCCTACTGGCATTACAAACACATTTTTATCAGATGAAACTGACCCAATTATTGTAAAGCACCATTCCTGAATTTGAATTGCTAAATTATATCTCATTAATTACAGAGGTATAACTAAAGCGGAGTCACATGGCCACAAGTAGGTTGTTCTGGGCATGCTATACACCACAGCATGTCAGTTGTCACGCACTTGCTAAATGTCACATTGCGTTTATCTGGCCTGCCGGGTGACACTTGCCTTAATCCTTCACTTTTATAATTGCAGACAAATATTATCTAGCTACATGATATTTTGCAAGTCTCATTATGGATGTAGTGTGCTGGTCATATTTAATATTTTGCAGTTTGATATTTTGCAGTTGACCTCAATGCCACTGGATTCAGACAACTATAGCCGGAGGGAGGCTGAGACAATTTAAAAAGCGATGCTCTTGTTACTTGACTGCCACGAGTAAAATAAAAACCTAGGTGTAACTAGCTATTAATCAGAGTATGGCAGTATGCCTGATGTACTGTACTGAAATTCTTGCCTTCTTCTGACCATATGGTGTCCTTCCTGAAGTGGCAACATACTATATACTGTACATTCTTTGTAGTAGCCCCATATTTTCGTAGCACTGAAGAATGCCAAGGTTGGCAAGAGAGGCATTCCACGTGCTCATTATTTTAGGCTATCACTGCATTCGTATGAAAAAAAATGCTGCCCAAATTTGCCCAAACTCTTGAGTCATGTTGAGGCAAATGCTAGGAATGAAATGACCTTTCGAAGTTTTCAGTGTACCCGAAGGAAGCCAGTAGCAGTTAACAAGCCTGTAAAACACCCGTTAGAATTTAGTGTTACGGTCTCTTTACTACTTTTTCAATTTGTAACCATAATAGTAATTATATAGTATTTATATCTATGTACAGTACAATATATCTGTATGTCTCATGCCATCCCAATGTCTGCAGCAATGTTTCAGTCCATATGTCATTTTCCTCCTGTAATTACTCATCACACTGAAACGTGAATAGTTGCATGAACTCTAGTAATGATGTGGATGGCAGATGTTCAAAACACATGAAAATTCTCTCAGCCCGATATGGTTAATGCAGCCTTTTCACGTTCCAATATGATCAATGGCAGTGCCCTCCGCATGTAGCCAAACGATACTGTCAACAATATATCACTTCCAGCCACACAAGCTCTGCAAAACTCCGCGGAAATACCAACCAAACACACCCCCCACCGTCCTTCAGCATTATGCCACACTTTCACTGCAAATCCCCACTCGTTAGTTCTGCTCATTTCATGCCCCTGAACGTTATGGGCTAACCCTATACCTCCCCAATTCATCCATCCTCACCCGTTTCATCTGGCCCACACGCCCACTGCCCAAGCCAGGCCAAAAAAAAGGCAATTTGTTCACCCTAGCAACCAGTTTAAAAGAGTCCGTTCGGTCATGACAAGTGGCGCACACCTTGCAAAACATGGCTTGAAACATCAATAACTTTGCTCGTGATATGACGCAATACATGGCCACAGGTGAGAAATACCCGTTTCATCCGCGAGTCCGAGAGAAAGAGAAAGCCTCCAGCATCCTGATTCGGTTGCCTTTATTTTATTTTTTTATGTTTTCGCGAAACTATACCAACAGATGCAGGATTCCCTTTTGTCAGATGGAAGGGGGGGAACACACTCTCACTTTTCTTTTTCGCAGTGTAACGGAAGGTGCCTAGTCGAAGGACGTCGGCTGCACGATTACCGAACACCCCCAAACAAGATGATGATGACGGCTACTGCCTTTTCATTCCAGGCGATTTAAAAATGACAAACTCGCGTCGGGGGCCCTCCAAGCATGCCATTGTTTTCTCCCTAGATAAATTGAGCCGACCATTATCTA
Source organism: Catajapyx aquilonaris (assembly GCA_000934665.2). Taxonomy (NCBI): domain Eukaryota; kingdom Metazoa; phylum Arthropoda; class Diplura; order Dicellurata; family Japygidae; genus Catajapyx; species Catajapyx aquilonaris. The sequence continues at coordinate 38,559 of KZ538311.1, forward strand.
CACCACATAATAGGGGGTGTCAGATATCGACTGGAATGTTTACATTTGAAAAACCGCTCCAAAAAAAAGAAGTTATCAGAAGCAAGAAATATTGGTTTTGCATTATCTTCTGAAATTCAGAATGATCAGTCTATTATTCTAGAAACTCTGCAGTGTACAACCCATGCTAAATAAATAGCTTACAAAATATTGCCTTATTGCTCCCCTTTGTTTCAGACACTAATCATTATTTTGACCTACCTGCAAAGTTGCACCTATTGCACTTGCAATAAATGTAATTTCTATTGGAAAGTGAACAGCCGTTTATGGCTTATGGACCCGGAACCTTTGCGGCCACCCTCCAATACTTTCGACTTCCCCATGTAGAGCGAAGGCTGTTCCGAACAATTAGTGGACCGAAAAGTCGCCGTATGCTCTTCATATCGATAATAGGGCGGCGGCATTGCCCTTGAAAGTTAGGATACCAAACATCAAAACCGTACAGTTGTAGTCACCTGCTTTATAGAGTATGACGAGAGAGGACGTCATCTTGGTCATTCCAGGAAGCACATCTGAAGGTGAGACCTGTGCGTGCCATTAATTGTGGCATAAATATAAAAAAAACCACACACAAGAGAATCCTCTCAAGGACCACTGCCAACTTTCATAATGTCGTTGGGACACCGTGAGGTCAAAGGCCACCAAGGTCGTCTCTCTTCAGGCACACGCGCTAATTACATGTCGAGGTGTTGCACAACAGTGATTCGAGTATTAACCTGGCCAAACTTGTCCCCCTGTGTAATATCCTGTTCCGCCCATTTGAGATGTAGAGCCCCGCCCTGTCGAGATCCCCAGCTCCAAAACGCACATCTTGACCTCTGATCAGTGGTGAATGTCGCTGACCCACATTCACCTACCTACCCGCCAGCGTGAAGGGGAGATCTCGAAAGAGAAAACAACTGCATCCATTGAATTCATTCCGATTGACACCCCCCCTCGGGTCACTCCCTGCCATCGACAATTTATTGCGGTTGCCATCTTGGAATAATTAGCAATTATTTGAGGCACATTCGCGTGTACATATTGCGGTGACCTACCGCTACGAGTAATGTTTTGATACGTCAAGGTAACGACCTCATTGCTCAGGTTTCGCGTGCCAAATTGCACTCATTCCCATGTGGTCAGCTCGACTATTAAATATCAGAATTATACATATTATTGCTGCAATGTGGAGTTAGCATAATAGTATTTGCTATCGGAGGGCGTTTTCCGGTAGTAAATCTATAAGCGGTCAAGGTAGTTCACCTATTTTTGTTAGAAGGTTACAAAAGTCAGGTCACATTTCTTACACTTACTGATGACGATGATAACTCACAAAAGGTCACATATCGGACCTAATATTATCATGGCCTGCTACTGAAAATGTGCAAGACATTTTGTGCCTCGTATGTTGTTTTTCTTGCTCGTAAGAAATGGCATGAACCAATACACGTCCTAATCATCCACACGACCAGTAGCAAGACCTTAACCACGGTTTTCTTGGCGAGAATTGACACCCAAGCATGCGTTTAACACTCCCTCGACACACCGCACCCAATAGACCTTAAAGCCCTAATTTCCCATCATTCCTTCTCATTCCCAATTCTTTCATTCCGCAAGCAAGTAGAAAGTGGTACAGACGGTCAATTTCCTTACCCCCTTCCCTGCCCCCCCCCCTCTAAAAGTGCTTACCATTGCAACAACCACACCCTGAGGGCCCGCCATGGAAATCTGAGCCGGCAAAAGACATTGCAAAAAACACACAAGGGGAGCTGCATGGGTGCTGTATATACACACCGAGATGCCTTTTTTATATATTTCCACTCCAAAAAGACGTAACGGTAAGAACTCCTGGAAAGTTTGGGAAGAGCAGAGCCGATGCTGCCGAGTACCTACCGGGTTACGGTCATTGAGCATAACTTTCTTGATGCCTTTTTATTGCTGTGGCTCCCAGAGTTTTCTTTCGGACCGCAGCAAAAGGCCGTAATGAGCAGAGCTAATCAATTTCACCCTGATGATAATATCAGATGCTCAACTAAGAAAGAGCCAGTCTTTCTTGAGGAAAAAAAAACAAACTTAATAGCAATGCACTGGTGAATTCAAGAAACTACTCGATTAACCAATGATTATTTCAACATTATCTGAAAGTGATTTTCTTCTAAAAATATGGCATCGTATCTGGGATATTCCATGAAATTTTATTAGAAATATGACTCAACAATAATAACATTTTCGAATGCAGTAGCCTACACCGGAGTCAACAATATATTCTAGACAAAATGCGTATTATTGGTAAAATTTATTTGCATTGTAGGCTACAATGTACGAGTAGAGTTTTTGCATAAGTATATTTTGTCTCTTCTGATACATGGGCAGGCGTATAAGAGTACTGCTCAATTATTATGAATCGTCTGATGCAATGGGATCTCTATATGCTGTCATTATACATTGTTGTATTGTTGTGACATAAATAACAGGCCGCAGGTCCGCCCAAATGCTTCAAAAATGGAGTGATGCACTTTCTCAGCCCGAATACTCTCCCAGAAGCATAATCTGTGGTGCTCATTCGTTTCACTTTTACTGGATCATCTTCCTGGCCTGGAGGCACATACATTCGAGAGTGAAATTTTCGGGCATGAATCCTCCCTTTTGTATACAATTTCGCATTCAAGTACTTGCCTTCCTGCTTTGGCAGACTCTAAATAAGAGCAAAAAAATGATGCTTGGCTATGTCTCAAAGAAAAACGGTTCCGGGTGTGTGAGAAGTCCGCAATAAAAATGCAAAAATCAGTCGACTTGAATGCGCGAATCTGACCCGATCTCCAGGAGGAATCGGTATCGCCAAGAAGGTCAGGCTACGGATCAAGTTCGCATAGACACTGATGACTGAGTTGGGCAGCTAACCGTGGAAGCGAAAAGCAAACTGAGAGCTAAGAGGGTCCAAAGCCAGGAATGGAGCTGAGTATAGTGGCAAGAGTAGCACACCTTATCGAGGTTACAACGCGAAAGGAAAAGGCCAGACTGCCGCTTATAAAAGGTGTGCCTTTGCGCGTAGGCTGCTCAGTTGGATAATTTCCCTCGGGAGGAAGGTGAGAGGGGTCCTTACATATACGACATATTAGTTTTAGAAACAACAATACCTGCTGCCAGCCCTAAGAGGTGGGTGCCGCCTGTGGAGGATTGTTTGTGCGCCGGTGTGATTACACGGGATTGTTTTTGTGCCACTTTGGATACTAGACTGTAGGGTGAGTCACAACATACTGCAATCTCTGATGTTAATATATTTTTAAAATAATACAGCTAAATTGTAATGTAGCATATGAGAAAACAGTATGTGGGGCTGGAGGCATTTGGGGGTAAATTATTTGATTTGCGCTAAAATATGCAGGGTAACTTGTACACTTTACTACATAAGCATGAACGCATTTGTATCGTCATCATTTATTATTTGACCCAAACCAATGCTTATACATGAACAGTACTGCATATTTCATGCATATCGACGTCTTTCGGACTAGCCACCGCATACAGGGAAAACCTGTCACTCTTCTGTCTTCCTATATAAATTATTCAAATGCCATTCAACTCCATTCAATGCAATGATATTCGAACATCTACTGTACTACAACTTATAGTGCGACTAAACATTTATAGCAGAGTCATTGTATAACAATTTCGTGGCGGTTGAATAATTTCGGCTTTGACTGCTGCCCATTAATGGATTCCAAATGGACCAATTATTATGTACGCTGAAGGTTTGAGTGATTTCTCTCTCGGTTACGACACTATGCAAAAATTAGGTTATTCGTGCGAAACAAATCCATTTCTCCCTGAGTGATTAATGCTGATTGGTTCGACACTTTCACATGCTAATTTTTTTTACTTTAATTTTTTTCTATACTCCGACCATGTAAAAATATTGCGGTCCTTCGACAGAAGGATAATCCGCATAAGAAATTAGCCATCAACTTCCGTGCAACACCACTCGTGTGAAACAAGGGGGAAAACTGAACTTTTTCTTTATGTCCACGGAAAAAAATCCGCTCACGAGACATTGTCCTTGATAAACCGCTTTTTCCCTTGGAGCTGCAATCGCACCCATGTAGGTCAAGGTGAAGATAAGCAATATTGTTGCTGCCGGACACAATTTTCATTTTTCTTTTACAGCAATGTCGTGCGCACCTTTCGTACTTCTGGCGATGGCCCTAGTGGTAGCGGTTGATGCCAACAGAGTACCAAGACAGGCTTTCCCGCAGTTCCCACCGTTTCCGGGTCCTCGTGCCCAACAAGGAAGACAACAGCAGTACCGTCAAGCACCGCAGATAGACTTCAGGCCGTCCCAGCCTATTCCTGCCAGACCAGGACAAGTGTTTGACATCGCCACGTTCCAGCTGGACGACTTCCCGGATGAGGAAGACCAAGGTTTTGTCCAGCAGTTCAACCCAGCACCATCTCCGTCACCCACGCCTGCACCTCCACCACCTCGTGTCAGGACAGGGACCAGGAGACCCAAGCCTCGACCTGCCCAGGCACAATTCGCAGATGCTCAGACGGACTATCAGTTGCCTGCCATTCGTGTGCCTGTGTCTCAGAGGCCTGGTCCCAGGCCGGCTGCAAGCATCAGGGTATGGCTGCATTGTTATTTTTCTCTGTTAATTTGAGGGCATTTTTTGACATGGATTATGAATGTGAGGTCAGGTGAGCATGAGAGAATCGCACGCTCGTTGCGAAAAAAAAATTCTGGTATGTGCGAATTGCAATGGGAATTTGTAGGACGTTGTAGCTATCACGTTTGCCTGAGGGTCAGCGATCAGCTGTGTGTCAAGGTGAAAATTTATTATCATTAGTGTTGTACTTCTGCATCAACTTTTTTCTACAATTATTCTGTAAGAGTGTAAGGAATGTTGATTACAAAACCACAACAAAGTATAGGCTACACTATATAATCAATTTAATTGAATCACCAATTTGTCAGTGAACTTATTATCCGGCTGAGTCGATTAGCCCAGATGAGTAGTACAGCTCTATTATAGTCTGGCATTTATAAATCCTACGCAAATACCATTTTGCACCATGGATACTCTGTAACGCATACCTGCGAATTACACTGTATGGCAGAGAAACAAAATGAACGAATTACAACAAACCGGTGTACTATATATTCACGCAAATCTACTTGAGCTATTGTGAATAATAACTGATTAAATTCAATGTGATGATGCTTTTGCAAACGTCGCACTCATGTTCCATTATTCGTATGATATGCTCAGAAATTACACAAGAGTTTTTTTTTGCAATGCATACTGTGCAATTTCTGAGCATACGGATAATGGAACAGGAGTGCTACGTTTGCAAAAGCATAACCAGATTGAATTTAATCACTTATTATTCACCATAGTTCAGGCAGATTTGCGTGATTGTATAGTACACCCCTTGGTATCGTAATTACACAGTGATTGACCAGCATGGTCAATATACGGTTCAGGGACAATATTTGCATAACACCTTCGAAGGCGCGGTGCACGAGCTGCAGTAAAAGTGCATCACGCATTCAGTTTTCTATCAGTGAAATTTGTCCTACATTCAAATTTTTGCTGGTGGAAGCAACCTATTTCAATATAGTTCCAAGGCCGTGCCACATATAAAAAATGCAATTAGATTCAATGTCACCCGCAGCCGAAACTGCAAGAAAAATGTCAAATTAACCTAAATATCATACCCTTTTGTTGACAGGCAGCACGCAATTTGATAAAGGGGCACTGTATTTCTTTCACAGAAGAGTAATTTTTGGAGTTGGCGACTCGTTCATTACAGGTGCGGAGGCTTGTTAGAAAGCGTGACAAACTTTCCTTCGACTATACAACCTACATAGCATATGATTCCAAGTTGAGGGTGAAGGGAAGAAGCAATAATGTATCGGCAGTTTATCACGCCTTCTTTTATTTTTTTCCCTGAAATCTTCTATTTTCAACAAGAAACCGACCCCCAAAGCACACAGGAAGCTGTTATAGTAAGCGTAACCGTGACAGAAAATTCTCAAAGCAGGTAGACCGAGTTCTGCGAAAATTGAAAAGTATACAAGAGGTGAAAGTGCTGGATGCGTAATTGGAATAGCCCATTGCGACACAAAAATGTGGTTATAAGGAAGGAATTTCTGAGCATTGGTCCAGACGGGTGCAGATAATCCGTAACAGCCCCCCTTACAATCTTTTCCGCAATGGGAGGAAAATCCAGAAGAACTAGTTTTACGATTGTCCCCACAGCACTTCCTGAAAATTGCTATTGTATAACAGTTGACAGTAGTTCCTATATAGTGAGATATTAATCGAGTGAGGGCCAACTCATTGGAGTTCAATTAGGTTACCTGAAATCAATTCCGATTCCGCAACGCCCCTGGGAAGTATATCTGACCAGCATCCTTTCTCCTTGTCCCACAAAACCTGCTTGTTTTGACCCACCTTAAATCGGCCCCCACTTTCAGTTTCTCCTGGGAATATCTATTTACGCTGACCTCTTATTCCACCGTAGGGGAACAGCCTGTCAAAAGGAAATAAGCAAGAGCTGGACGAGGAGGAGCTGGAGGAGGAGAAGCCGGACAGACTGACCATTCTCCTTCAGGAATCGGACTTTACCTGCTCCAACAAGAAGGACGGGTACTACGCTGACGAGAAGCTCAGCTGCGAAGTGTTTCATTACTGCCAGGACAACGGGAAGCACTCGTGGATATGCCCCAATGGATTCACCTTCCACCAGGTGCACCTGATCTGCATGCCCCCATCCAATGACAACATCTGCACCAAGTCTTCAGACTTCCACTTTGTCAACGACTTCTTGTACAGACCGATTGAACTGGATGAGCGAAATGGAACCCTCAGATATGCTGACAGGTAATACTTGCGACAAATTGAAATGGAATTTGCAAACTTTGAGACACTATTGAAGGACCCCACATATTTTGCACTATTCAGATAATTTAAATACATTTGATAAACACGGATGATATCAATGTTTTTTTGTAAATGCGTGCTATAAGTTGAATGAATCGTTATATAGATTGTTCACTCTATAATCCATTGAAAACAACAATCAGACGAGCAGTGTTTCTGGAGTGAACAATCCGAAACTTCTTGGCCCTTGAATCCGATATTTGATGCTTGTCCATTGATATACATGACTAACTGACATCTGTTTTGATCGCAGGTACTTTCCGGACGACTATGTCCCAGGTGTCCCGTTCACTGACCATCCCCAAGGAGCACCCGCACCAGCACCTGCTGCACCGGCAACGAGGGTCTACGCACAGCAAGCCTATCGTGACGACATAGCCATTCCAGTGATCAGGGGCCGTCCAGCAGGTCGTGCCAATGGAGCTGTGTACAGGGCTCAGCAGGTCAGGGCCCAACTGCAACAACGTCAACAGCAACAGGCACAACAACAACAGCAGCAACAACAAGCTCAGCAGGCCGACGAAGAGTACGACGACGATGCTTATTTCCGAGGGTAATAAGTTATTTTGAGTGCAATGGACTAAGTAAACACTATAGAACCATCATGTGAGTGAGTGTGAAAATGTTATCTGTCAGTGTCATTCTTTTTCTGTCCTTCTCAAGTACGTATGGTGACATCCAATAGCGCCAAACAGAACATGTGTATGTTACCAAAATAATTGTTATTATTGGACCGCCTCCTGCAAAGCTACGTTTTGGTCATTGTATTGGTGCATGACTATTGTAGTGTTTTAAAACAATAAACTTAACTGTTAATGATTACTGTGACTGTTATTGTATAATTATTCCGCAATGGTTGTTGCACATGATGATCGGTTTAAGTATGGTACGGAAGTTGGTGTCAGCAGACCTTACTGGTAAGCCTAATACGCTCCACTATCCATATAATTATGACTTTCCCAAGTAGGGTATTTCACTGGCCACTGGGTAGTCCCCCCCCCCCACCCCAAGAAAAAAAGAACCAACTACACTGTACTCCGGATTATCCGTGCATTGCCAAAAAATAAAATTAAAGATAAAGATCCGAAAAAATGACACTATGTCTCACAAACTAATAAATATACCGTCCGTAATGGCATACATTTTCCAGAAGACAACCATACAAATCTCTATATGATAAGTTTTATTACTTTCATTAAACCTTATTTAGGAGCATGAAATAATATGCATAAGCCCTAGATCTCAATAGTTTTTGAGATGCGGGGGGTCAAAAGGTCAAAAATTGACCTCTTTAGCAGGCATTTGTCCGTTTGGGCCCATCCGGTTATACGACATAGGGACATAAAAGTGCTTCCGTGTATATAAACATATCCAGTTAATTAAAAACATGTCACGAGATGATAACGTCAGCAAGGACTATTCCCCCATTTCATATTAAATTATTTATAATATTAAGGGAGATATTTTATTCCAATCGTTCTTATGAACAATTACATGGGGGAAATGTGTTTTTAAATTATTTTTTTTCATTGGAAGTAATAGTCGGAAAAGCATAAGGAAAAACATGTCCCGGTATTATCAGAGGTATACAGTATAGTTTACAAAAACAATTAACCAGGAAAATAATGTTTTCTTGATCCACCTGCAGGCGGCCATCTTGCTCCTTTCTTTTTCCCTCCGAAAGTGTGGCCAGACGCAGCGGTCCCTCCCTCGTTGCCAGATGCCCTCCTCGAAATGCCTGAATGTTTTGGTCTCTCACTCTCTGGGGGCTTGGAAGGGCAGTGCAGAGAGAGGGGAAGGAAAGAGGAAGGGGGAGAAAAAAAAAGAGCGGGGGATGCATGCAGTGCTAGTCGGTCTCCCTGGGCGCCAATCCGGCAAAGGCCAGCAGAGCCAGTGCCAAAGCGAGTCTCTCTCCCGATGATCCCTCGTGGTTCCTCGTAGTGTGCCTTGTTGTTGTGATTTTTTTTCGGACCAGGATGCTGCTGCAGGTTGCTGGAGAGGTCTGCTGACCTCTGTGAGTATTTGCCTGGCCATTGGATTTAACGAGAAAAATGTGCTGCCGTCTTTGTGTGTGGCTGGTGCAGCCTTGGAGTTGCCCTTGATTCAGATGGTGCACTTGTGCAAGACGGATTTGCACCCTGGAGAGGAGTGGGTGGGGGATTTTTATTATGGTGTACAGTGTGTGGCTGATGCAGAGGTGCAAAAGTGAGGGACTACCAACAGGTGAATTTATTGAATAAGTAGGCACAGTAATGTACAGGAAGGCAGTTACAAGAAGCCCATTTGTAAAGGCCAGTTGCATGAGGTTTAATGCTGCATAAAATCATAGATCGAGTGACTGTTGATCATAATATGGATTCACAACCTGTTGCGCCTATTGGCAAACAGTAATTGTTTTGCCAACATTAATGCAGGTGCAACAGGTTGTGAATCCTGGTTTTAACATTGGAATTGCATTTGGAATTGGCTGTTGTCGTAGAAGCTGCCAAACATTATTCTGGCATCGTTTGCGTACACCGGTATGTGCAAGAATATCTTTACAGTACCGTGTGTTACCGAGCGAATGCATCACATGTGTAGCACGTACTTCAAGTAAATAGTTGGACGAGAATATCACCATGGTAGCGGATAGTTTCACAGCAACAGCATTTTTACATAACTTGTGCCCGTTTAAAATTACCTGCGAGCCAGCCTTCAGCATTTAAAGCTAGATATTAATTGAACATGCCATTTCCGACCTTAAATTTTTGCAAGTCGTGGGAATCAGCCACGTTAGTCTAACAGTTAGCGTTCCGTTTCCTGGAAAAGAAGGCACTGGCCCAGTTACTATCTTCAGGCTTTACCTGATGCAATGTAACGTGCACCTTGAAGTTGGCAATAAGGAAAATAACTGATGGAAGTTATGCTCTGACTGCAGACGAATAATTGTCATATGTTGAAAATATTAGTTTTCAAATCATGTCGGGTAATTGTACATCATGGTTCACATGTTGGCCTTCTGACAATGATTCAAGCACATGCGTAGCCCAGTGCAGGAGCATGCCGCAGGTGGATAACCCCCTCGCAGTGTAAGTGCATGTGATGGAATTTTCTGAGGTCTAAATTGCTATAATTAGATTGTAAAGTCACTTAAAAAGAGTTTACGACTAGTGTTCTGCAGTCTTGATTGCAGCGAGTGCAGAACATGCCAGGCACAACTTTTTTTTTTTTTGGTATCCACTTATCTGTAGCAAACAAACCGTCACATATATTACCCATAATGTTCTACCCTGCCACCCAATTGCTCTGCCATAATTCATTATCAGGCAGCCGTGTGAGTTATCACAGTTTTGCAGCATTATTTCACCTGCTGGAACTAAAGGTTTAAGGTAGGTTAATATAATGCGGGGTTACTGCATTGAATTTCATATGCAATGTCACGCCATTTAAGCCGGTGTTGGTGTAACCTACATAATGTGCTGCGCTTAACCTACTTACCATGCCGGCACTGTGTGGGGCATGTAGAGGAGTTCAGGAAATCCCAACACCGTACTCTAATGGAGCCAAACCAATTTAGCTCTTCCATGTTAAGTGTTGTAATTATAACATACACATTTGACGTTGCAGAATTTTTAAAAGCAAGCAGTACCTGCCCTAAATTTTCTGACCTGACTTCATTGCATATAGTTATGTCATTAATTATCTAGTTACATGATGGCAATATAAAAATAGAGCAGCTTAAAGGTATCCTCTGAACCGCTCTGCAATTACGCACGTCATTGCGGTACTAGCTTAAGCAGCCATTAATCCAACTGCGACATTAGATAATCAGAATCAGATGCCTATTGCTTAATCATATATTCAGCACGTAGCCAGTGAATGAGCAACATGCAGTTCCTGTTCCGTTTAGTTATTTTCCTTCAATTGCAGGACATCCTTCTCGGTGTGATAGGGACCCACTATCAGAGTCCAGGAACCACCCGTTTACTTCCTGTAAGCAAGAAAATTGCCCAATTAATGGCCTGTGTACTGGATGGCAAGTGCTTGCAATGTCTGGGCCCCAGCCTATTTGGCCCCCCTAATATAATTTGAGAAGAACCTTTTTTTCTCTTCCACAACCCAGACATTTTCTTTGCCTTTTTTTTCACCCTTTCGTTGTAAATGCCTCGAGTGGAATTATGGTGAAGGCCGATGCCCTTAATGCCATTTAGAGTTGCTTCAGCTGGACTTTCGCCAACCAGCTTCCTCTCTCTCCATGATGTAGTTGGGCGACAGATTTTGCGCCTCTTTTTTAAGGGTTTGCATTTCAACCTCTGAATTTGGAAAGGGACGCACCTTGCAACATGCCCAAGTGACCTTTTAGGTCGGACCTGTCCTTGTTCCACAACGTGACAATGGCACATTCTTGCACATGGGGCAACTCGGCTCATCCTTTTCAGACCCATCAGTGTATATATTGATACCCCAGCCACCAGGGACACAATGAATCAGAATGACAATGCACTATATTGCATCTCAAGGTGCGGTGGGGGTCACTTTTTGCGACACTTGTATTTTTATCAAAAGAGGTTCGGGACCTCTGATGCGATTGGTACGTGGGGCTGGCCTTCAGCAAAAAAGAAAGCTCAAAAATATACGACCAGCGCGTGGCAATTCGCCATCGACCAAAACAGAACGTTGTTTACCACGTGCATTGACTGTGAGGTAACTAACTCTGTGGTAAAAATATGCTTCCATGATTATCAACAACAATAAGTATGCAACATATATGCTTTTACTACAAGTGGTTTTTTTCCAATTTTGTCCACAGCAAATGGTTTTGGATTACACGTTTCAACTGAATCAAAAATGCAGTGCTTATTACATTTTTTAATTTGTTGAAACGTGTAATGCAAAACCATTTGCTCTGGACAAAATTGGAAAACCCACTTGTATAGTAAAAGCATATGCTGCAGCTTTGTTGTTGATTGTCATGGAAGCATTGTATATTTTTGTTGCATATTTTACTGAAATTGGCGGACAAACTGCATCAGAAATGTCAATATTGCGTTAGCTGGGAAAATGTTTGGAGAAAAATAACCTCAGACGAATTTACAAGAAGTTATACAATCAAACCAGAGGCCATTTGTTGCTTCCATGCCTTTTGGTGGGTAAACCATTTATAATATTTCTTTCCCTTGAATCGGTATCTTGGACACTGTACCACTCGGTATAACCCTGCCAGAGAGATCCACGGTGCAAAGTCCCAACGTCACATGCCAATCTAGTCACTTATGCAACGTTTCCTCACTTAACCCACCAAAGTGGGCGAGGTGGCCATATAGGGCACCTATCTCTTGTAAAAGAAGAAGAGAAGAAAAAAAAAAGATTTGAAATTAGTGACACACCCTGCAGCACAGATGCCCGCCATCGTAAACATAGTGTATCTCGCAATATCCGGTTGCCGTCATCTCCAAAGGAACCTTCGAATCCGGAGTGAGCCTCGTTGCAAATGAGATGCGTGTTTGTGTGACCTCCGCGAGCAGTTCCAAGAAGCACTCTCTCTCTCTCTTAAGTTCTAAAGCCTTTTATTACCCTTACTGCCTTTCTCAAGACTATTCTACTGCCAAGATTTTTGTTCTGCGAAACATGGTTGTGCCAACCTTTTTTAAAAAAATGTTGCATGATGACAACGTCGCATATTGCAATTACTGTAGTTGGACAAATGGGTTTTGCGTTATTTCGGCCTTCAGTTCATCTGACCTATGCAGGACAATGCAGGGCTAAGAATTGGACGTCACTATTTAGATAAAGTACGCAGTAATGTGCATTTTACAATTGATGGCTCAAGTGGCCAAACAGTATTTCCTCTCTTCAGCACAATTTTTCGTTATATTTGTGGATCTTCATTCCCCCGTGTTATTATAATATTATTTGACTCCTCACAAGTGTGTTCATTGACCGAATAGCTAGTGCGCATCGTATTCTTACATAATGGTGGAAATGCAGGTGAATATACGCATTAAAAACTTAACGGGACCTATATTCTGACATTGTTTATGCTCCATCAGTATTGCGCCCGTTATATATATATTTTTTATCGAAACAATCTCTAAGAAGAGGGAACAATGGCTGGAGGGAAAAAATTGGAGGACAACGGGTTTTTTTCTTAACGACTGATTCAATTGTGACCATGCGGAAGATATTACGCGTGTCCCAAAGGGTTGTGACAGGAAATAGCAAGTAGTGCAAGACATTTGCATAACTGTCAAGGTGCAGTTTGAATTGCAAACGCAATCGCCTTGACATTGAGGATTGATTCGGTACTTCCCGTACTGTAAGCGTGCCCTGATAGGATTAGCCTCGATTGTCCACAAGTGTCTTTATATGTGATAAGCCCATGTTTTTATTTGTCATCTTTTTTTAAACGGGCTTATCAAGTTCAACAGCCCTAATTTTGTGGAGGGTGTGTTACGGACTTACCGCCGTTTTTTTATTTTTTTTTATTTGTGTGTAGGGTGGGTGGGGTTGTGAGTATAGAGGTGTAACTTATCAAGGCACGGGAGGGTACTAACAGGTCGATAAACAGTGGAGTGGCCGCGGTCTGGGCTGGTGACTAGGGCCAGTTTGGGGAGTCACCTGTGCAAACCCAGGTGGATTTAAAAAAATATAAAACAAGACCATCATGTTCTCTCCAGCACTGGTGCACAGAAGCTTATTCAGGTTAGTGGATTTTAAAAAATAAGAGAAGGGGCGTGTATATGCGTAAGGCACGTGCTGTCTGATATGTGCGTATATGTAAAGGAGAGGTCAAAATACTATGCGAGAAAATTCGCGAAACGTATCGATTGTGTCGGTGGCACGCCAAGGGTCAGTGGCGTCTGTTGCGGAAAAAAATGATCGGGTCATGGCGGCAAAGGGGTCGATCCGGATGAGTGTACCTTGATATGTTAAGCTTTGATGTGTACTCGAAAACAAGTAAACCTGTACATGCTTAAAGCGTTGTGACACTGAGGTCATATCCCTCATATAAGCGTTAATTGCTATCATGTGATGGTTGCTGCAATATTACAAGTTACGTAACAGCCCCCCCAATGCCATGTGTGAATGTCCGGAATTCTGTTTTGACGGCCGTCCGTTTTTTTTATATTATATTAATCTGGAGAGATAGCGCTCATGGATTTTTCCTCTCAAATTGTGGGTGCTCGCAGGGAGATGAAGAGTAGTGAGATGCCGGAGCCCACAGACGCATCGGAGGCTGAGACCAAGTCGACACATTCCATCGACAGCAAAGGGAGCAGCGAGGCTGGCAAGGAAGGTGCTGAGGAAGAAGTGGTGACCACTAAGGCGAAAGGCAGCAGCAAGAAGAATGAGTTCCTGGGCAGGACTAGGAGCAAGAAGAAGGAAGGGGTCGGAAGGAGGTCCAGTGGCAGCAGCGACACAGACAAGAACAACGGAGAGCAGAAGAAGGCTGGTGGCAGAGAAGGATGGAAGCTGACCATCAGGAGGGACAGGAGCAAGAGCCTGTCCAAGGCTGCAGAGGAAATGGGTGAGTTCATGCTGATGGTTATGAGATGAAAAATGCTAGGCACGTAACTGATGGTCTGAATGCTCACTATTTGGAATATGCCACTGCTGGGACAAACACATTTTTGCTAATACTTGGCCGGCGTTTCCACAAAATACCATCAGATTTGTATATGACAGCTTCGAGTAACTCAGCAAAGTTTAAGGCTTGAATTACCCGCACGTATGGAAATGTATCCGTGGGCATTACCGAAACACGTGTGCTGGGAGGCATCCGTTTGAACAGAACCGAAGTCGACATAATAGGCGGCGTTTGTGGCCAAGCACGCACATCATTGCATATCCAATATTACCTCTCAAGGTTTGACGACCCAGCAATTTGATGAGGGGGACCGCCAAGATCAAGGGGGGGGGGGCACAACACCATTGGCATCCCTTTATCCATCTCCCTCCAGAATGTGACAACCCTGTAAATTGCCATTGGTCACTGCTGGGTTGGCACTAATGGCTCTTTATCATGGGCGGACAGGCTCCGTGAGGGGGGGTGTTTTAATTGAACCTTGTAATCCCCTTAATGCGAAATTTGTCCAACGGATAGTCCTCCACCGACTGATGATTATTTTTTTTGCATGATTAAGCCATCAAAGGAGCACATTTGGGCAACCACGAAAAAAAATTCTGGGCAAATTTAAGCTGTTTTGGACCAACTTTTCTGCGAAAATTTGGCAACCATGAAAATTTTAGACGATTTTTCTTGGGTATTTGGCTGGTTTGAACTGTTTATGAAGAAGAAGAAAAAATGGACGATTGCTCCTTGACAAATTTTGGTTGTTTTGGACCCACTTTTAAGCAAAATTTTGACAACCGTGAAAAATTTCTCTTGGGCATTTGGCTGCTTTGGACTTTTTAGGCAAATCCTGCCAACCGTGAAAAAATTTGGACAATTGCTCATGGGCAAATTTAGGCTGTTTTGGACCAACTTTATGCAAATTTAGGCAACCGTGGGGCAAATTTAGGCTGTTTTTGAGAGCCAACTCCTTAAACAATTGTGCTTACCGTTCAGAGATGCTGTGTGGACCATGGATGTTGTCCGTCCCCAAAATCTTTGGTCATCCCCTCCCCCCTCCTTTTTCTCTGTTGGCTACTCCCCCTCCACCCCCTCCGAAAAAAAAGGTCATGTGGCTCGAATCGATCGTCTTGGTCGGCGTTTGCGCCATGCTATTTGGGGCCCCCACCCCGACCCTTTCCCCCCCATCCAACCCTTAGTGTATGGCAGAGAGTGTGGGTCCCCAATCAATGCAGATGTCTCCACTGCTGCAGGTCCCACCCACACCCACCCACTACGAATATATGACTTCTTTTTTTTTTTTCTTCGGAGGGATACCTGATTTAAGTGGAGTCAGTTCGAGTAGGGGTGACAAAAAGGTGGGGGGTCACCCCACCCAGCGAGTGGTGACCCGGAGACAATTATTGTAGTGGTGTCATGTATATCTTCGGGTGGGTGCTGGAGGGTGGTGGGTGACCCCCCCTGCCCTCCGCCGACTGGCAAGCACACTGTCCAGGTGGTTGTTGAAGTGGTTGCGGAGCTGCAAGGGGCAGCCAGGAGGAAGGGTCAAGAAGGGGTCGGCACCAGGTGACCTCATGCAGACCTTACGGAAGAGGTCAAGTCCGCTCAAGTTGTGTGAGTATGCGAAGGAAAGAAAAAAAAAGTGGACCAGCTAAGTACGCAGTTTGGATTTTTGAAGTTGAAAGCTACATGGTCCTAATTGTCCTTTTTTTTTGGAGCTTCCTGCTGCAAGAGGAGGGGGGGAGAGACAATTGAATTGTCAGTTGCAGTTCATTTAGTGCGGGCCACTTTCCGGGTTAGGTTACTTGAAAATTAACTGGGTTAAACCTAAAAGTGGTGTACAGACTTTAAGGGGGGGTCACCCTGTATATCAGTCTTGCAACAGAATATTCGGTGGGGGGGCGGCCATTGCGAAAACGTGGGAGAATATTGACGCGAATGCACACCTCGCATTACAAGGGAAAATTCAATGACTATCGGAGGGGGCTGGTATGACGCGATTTATTTTTTTACGTAATCAAGAGTTCAAGGAAGTTACGGTTAATGGTTGGTTAGGCAATTTTTTTAAAACCACATTGCATGCAGGAAAATTCGAGTGAATCCGGAGTGGTTTTTTTAAAATTCTGGGACAATTGCAGTGAATGTGACGTATTAACAAGGGAATGTGTGTTTCTGATAGTTAACAACAAATTGTCTGGAGTCATTAACATCAGATTTTAAAAAATATAAATTTAGGCTGTTTTTTGAAGCATTTATGCAACAGATGTGGCTTTTTTGAGAACTTGAGCTTCATATCGATTCCATTGCAATTTTATCCACAAAAAAATGTTTACGTAAATAGTTTTTTTTTTTTTGTAAGGTGACCTTCGCTACATCAGCCGGCGAGAAGCTCTTGCAATTTAATTGAATAAAGAGCTCTGTCGGCATCACACGCAGAAAACCTAGAGAAACCTTCTCTCTCCCTTTGGTCCGAAAAACCCAATCGAGGAACTTCCTTGACCTGTGACTTATTATCCCTTCGAGGCCAAAGTCCTGAACCAGCTCCGAGCTTGGAAAAAAAAATCCTTAATCTAAACATGCAAATTCACGCGTTTTAATTTGCGTCCTGGCCTTTTGACAAGTGACGCATGGTTCATATTAATTTAGGTCTGTTGGTGACATGTAGCATACGGATGAGTAATTTCTATGTGTTCCTAGAACAAGCCCTATTTTTGAGCGGGGTTGTACTTGATGGATAAGGACAATTTTTTTCTTCTTCTTCTCTCGACTGATTCGGGTGTCCCTGGCAGTTATCAAGTGTCGGCAGCTGCTAGATGACTATGGCGTCACGCTTGGGGTCGTCTCGTCAAAAGGTCGTAGGCGGCCAATTATGGACTTCCAAGAAGTGAAAAAATAATCTACTCAGAGTCCCTGAAAGGACACCAAAAAAAGTGCGAAAGCTATGAAAAGCGGGAGGGATACAAAAGCAAAACTTTTGAGCGAAAGTTGACATAACTTTTCAATAATTGTGCACACCTGGACTGAATGCAAAGTGTGTAACATAATTTGTTTCAAAACGAGTCAAGTGTTTGCAATCATTCCAGGTTGTCATTCATTCCATATTTAAATGGCACACTATCTTATCAGAAGCTGTGTTGGTTTTCAGATAAGGTTATTTAACAGGGCACTTGAAAAATTAGCCGAAGATTTGCGCAGCTCAATAAAAAAAGAAAAGAGTAATAGTACTTGGTAGCACGTAGCAGTATCATGTACAGTATGTGGACAGTGCTTTTAATTAATTGGCGATAGTGACTTGAATACTTTGAAGGAAAATTGCTATTTGACGTTTCAGGATACGAAGGACACCTGTTAAACTTATTCAAGACATTGCGATAGCTCTTATGTATATGACAGTGGAATGTAGTTAGCTGTGCACAAAATTGATGTGAGGCTGATTAGCATTCATGTAATACTGTGAAGGGACAATGGCAATTTGTGGAAAGAGCCCTTTTAGCATTCCATCCTTGGTACTTTTGCGTAGTTTGCTTAGAATAATGCATGACTGGCCGACTTATGTTCAAAGTGCACGACAGAGAAAGATTTGAATATGACACACCCTTTTCTCTCTCTGCGCACTGTGAGATATACTCGCCATCCTAAAAATTTTAAGAGAACGTATTCATGTAACTCTGTTTGAAGTACACTATTTTTAATAATACGTCAATGTGGTGTTGGAATAACGTAACATTGCTCTAAAAAAATTCTGGCAAGTTTATGATGTACAGTGCAACTTTAAAGAAGCGCAGCTGCAGGAATAGTCAAATAGAAATGTTCAGGGTGCGTCAGGAAGAAGCTCGTGCTTTTTATTTCATGTTACTACATACTTTGGGTTCATGATATATCTCTGCTGACCTTTCTTGGGTCACGAGCTGTGGCTATGAGGTTGTGACATATCGTATCTAATGGAACTTTTCAATTCCAGACAAACATGACCCAGCGCGCTTCCTTGGAGAAGGGGTTAGCTTCAAAGCCAAGCTGATAGGGGTGCTTGAGGTGAACGAGGCGAGGGGAGACCGGGTGTGCCAGGAAGCACTGGGAGAGCTCAAGATGGCGATCAAGGCGGCTGGAGAACACAAGCAGAGAGTCACCATCAACATTGCCATCGATGGGCTCAGGATCAGGGACGAGAAGACGGGGGTCAGTTAAACTTGAGCACTGCCCATGTGTGCAGGGATTCTTTAATTTACTTGTGCTCTTGCCTCCACCACGCAGGATTGCCTATACCATCATCCGGTGCACAAGATTTCATTCATAGCACAGGATATGACAGATGCTCGTGCGTTTGGATACATCTTCGGCTCCCCTGACACTGGCCATCGGTTCTTTGGCATCAAGACGGAAAAGGCTGCCAGCCAGGTTGTCATTGCCATGAGAGACCTCTTTCAGGTGACAACTTTTACGCTTCATTTGCACTTGTTAGCTGGACGGACAGCAGTTTAATGTGTCTCCTGCAGATTTACCTGTCATATAGTTGCCCTGAACGTATATTAGTGGCATACAATTTTAACAATAGCTGCAGCCAGAAAATATAGTAACAGAAATGTTTACACTGCAGCAGTAGCAACAGCTATTCACATTCATTAAAGAGGTGTGATGCAGGTTAAAGTATGCAGGAATTGAGCATTAATATTCAATGAAGCCATATGGAAAGTATAAAGACCACCTGGGGTGGAATGTGACTCTGCACTATCAAGGTTCTTCCCTTAGGTTGTGACTAGACTTAACATTTTATCGTGTTGCAGGTGGTGTTTGAACTGAAGAAGAAAGAGATAGAGCGAGCCAAGCAACAGCTAGAGCAGCAGCACCACCACATGCGTGCAGTGGCTGAGAAGAATGCAGCAGCTTTAGCGGCTGAGCGTGAAAGGCAGCAGCAGCAGCAAGCAGAAGAGGCCTCCGCACCTCCTCATCCGATAGACGAACCACCAAAGATGGAGCCAATCAGGGAGGAGCCGAAAGAGAATGGAGACATCCTTGGTGCCGCAAAGCTCCCTGCGCCAACGTCCTCGAAGCATCATGGTGCCGGAGCGGTTGCCGACCTGCTAGACCTTGAGTTCGAACTGAACAGCCTGCAGCAAGGAATTGATCAGATGGAGAAGATCACTCCGTCTGATCCGTTTGGCCCCTTGCGTGATCCGTTCTCCCGGGATCCATTCGGAGACTCGTTTGCACCTCCGCCAACTCCTCCAGCAGCGGTCTCCCTTCCTCCTCCACCACCCGCATCCGCACCAGCCTTCCCTCCAGTGAAGGATCCATTTGACACCAGTCCTTTCTCTCCGCCATCCATGATCAACAAGGGGTATGTCAGGGACCCATTCGATGCCTCCAATGGCTTTGGCCCCCAGCGGCAATCGAGTGCATGTGACAGGTATGCCGCCTTCGCTGAACTCAAGGAAGAGGAGGCTGCGGCACCTTTGGCTGCGGCAGAGTCTGTGTCGGAACAGGCATCCTTCCCAACTGAGTTTAGTGACCCTGAGGTGAGTTACCGTTATTCTGTGTATTTGAAACATGTTAAAAATTGCTGTGGCACGAAGGAAGGCCTGCCGACATCTCTGGTCCTAGCCTAACTATGGAGTTTCTGTTTTCTTAAACGTTATGATGAAAGCACCAGAAAAAATGACCAAGTGAATGTGTTGCAGATTTCCAAGATGGAGGCGAATTCAGTGCCTCCGACGTCTTCCTCCCCCTACGATGTGTTCACTGAGCTGGACCCCCTCGGCACAGGGAAGGTGAAGCCATATGTGGACAAGAAGGACTTCTTCCAGGAGCTCAAGAATCCTCCAAAGAAGGTGCTGAAGGATCTGTTGGAGGAAAAGGGAGTTCGACCAAAGTCGCCTCCTCCAAACGGCGCAGATTACTTTGGGACGCCTGCATTTGTTCCCACCAGCAATGGGGCAGAGATGCAGAATGGAAGTGAGAGACGGGACAGCTCAGGGAACGAGTCACGGGGTGGGGATCCATTTGCTAACGTGGACCCCTTTGCGGACACTGGGTATCCGCCTGCTGCCGATCCCTTTGGCAGTGTTCCCTTCCGTCCTGCAATGGCCGTTGACTCGGATCCGTTCAACACCAGCTTTGCAGACTTTACATTGCTGAGGGAAAAGGAACTGGAACGTTTAGTTGGGCCAAAGGTATTATATGATCAGAAAATCTTTCCAATATTAAATGGAAACCTGATGGATTAAATGTCAAAATATGAGGACTATAAATAAAGTAGTGGCAACGTGTGCACAAAATATAAACGACATCACCTAACTAGATCTGTACAATTATATCAAAATCTCCTTCCATGTCCTGCACCTTTTTCCAAATGTGTGGGCAGTGCCGGATTCCTTCAGCAGAGTGTTTCCTGTCGAAATCAATAAAAGTCCTGTCTAGTGTGCGAAGACTCTGCTGCATGTCACAAAAGGCACTAACCCATCTTGCAACAGTCGAGTACATACACTTCCCAAAAGCCACGGTAACAGTCGCTTGCAGTTTTACCTCGTGCAATCAGAATTATGATCCAAGATCATTGATGTAATTTTGTGGGGCACTGAGACATTGACCTTGAAGACTCCACACAACGTCCTTGTTAGAATGGACTAACTTCTAAGCACCGCGATGCAACTGGCGTCTCGACTCATCAACAGTAACATTTGAGTTACTGCATTTCTTGACAGTGCTGCCGCTACTTTATTTACCACCGTCGTGTGTGCTGTTGTCATTGTTGGTAGAAGAGGGTAGGCATGCTTTGAGAATGTTGGTGAAAGGGAGGAAAAAGGCATGCATTCAGGACCTGTTTTATAAAAGGCTGCATGCAGGAAAAATCTGTGCTTATGCATAGGTATTCACAATATTAATCCAACGCTATCGGAGATTTCCTCCTAGATTGGAAGTGATGCCACTGGCCGTTATTAAAGTCACTTGCAATGGTCTGCATGTGTAATCTTCGGAAAATATGACGTGAATAAATTTCATTTCAGGTTTTGCCAGATGCATTTCCTGACAGGTCGTCGTCTCCTCCAAGCACAATACCATGGGGTCCTCTCAGAGTGGCTCTACCACCTGAAGAAGCAAGGGAAGATGACGAAGAAGACGAGGCAGCAGACGATGCAGACGACGATGACAGTCCTCCTCCGTACACCCCACCTCCAGTCCCGGACAGTCCACCCATACTTCCTCCACCAAAGCCATCTTTATCGTCTTCATCAGCAGCTCCAGGAAGGCAACCCAGTCCTATCTGCATAACGAGGCTCAACCTGAGCAAACCAGGTAGCACATCTTCCTCGTCCCGCTTCCAGAAGCAGATGAGTCTGGGAGGATCTAACTTGTCAATGGCATCTGGAGCTAAGACTTTGCCACGGAGGCTCAGGCTCGGGGCCAAACAGGTAGCGTTGCTGCGTTTGTTAAGCACCCGATAGATTTACGCATTTAAATTTCCCTCGCAGGTGAGCATGGATGTTCCGACTGTGCCGCGATTGTCTCCTCCTCCTGGCTTGTCTCGCACCAAGGATGAAAGCACACCTCCTACTCCTCCCAGAGTTCCACGCCAGTCCAGACCCTTCCCATCGTGGCAGGATGACTACATGTCTACCAATGGTGAATCCGCCCCTGAACCTCCACCGAGACCACCAGCAACGATCAAGCCACCGCCCCTCCCTCCAAAACGGCAGCAAGGACCTGCCAAGCCACCAGCGAGACTCCCCGAGTTACCAACAGATCCGCCAACTTACGACTACATCTCAAAGACTGCTGGTCCGCTACCAGATGACGACAGTCCTCCAATTCCAGTGCCTATGCGCAAGGCAAGGTTTCCAACTGCGGAGGCTGTTCCTCCAGAACGGCCTGCCAAACCACAGGCAGCACCGGCTGCCCCGTTAGATGTGACGCTCACACAACTTGCCAGCATGAGCCTCGGTGAATTAGCAAACACTTTACGTCTGCCATCAGAGCGGTTATCGCAGATGACCATTCAGGAACTAGCAACGAGATTGGCCGAGGTTGGGCAAATGGAAGATGACAACGATAGTCCCAAAGAGCCTGAGTTTCAAGCTGACTTCGAATCTGGATTTAAGGATCCCGACCCTGATCCAGATCCAGATCCGGAACCAGAACCGGAACCGTTTGATAAGTACGCTGTGTTTAGGGAACTGACTTTAGAAGAAGCTGGATGTTTCTCGCTGGGTGAGAAAAAGGCTGACAGTGTTGAAGAGCCAGCTTCTCCGGTGATGGCCAAAGACGACAGCGCCGTTGAGGAAGAGGAGTTGCTGCCAGCCAAGGCTGAAACCGACAGCTTTGAGCGACCCGACGAAGCCGTCGATGAATTCACTCCGGCGGAAAAGGAAACGCCTCCAGAAACAGCAGATTCAACAGACGCAGGTGCCAACTGGGCCACCTTCGACGAGAAGAAGACCGAGTATAATCCCAGTCCATGGAATGGGAAAGAGGAAACTCCTGCCAAAGGTTAGATTCTCATAACGTCATTGAATAGTGAGAACAAACTAGTGTGTAAATGTGCATTTACATGCAAACGATTTGATCAGCGATGTTGCAGCAATGTCATCGGCGAGCCCCATTGACGCATCCTGTATGCACTTTCAGATTACGCTAGCCTGCCCATGGAACCTGCTAAACCAGCACCATCAGACGTGGATGACGCTGCGAGTGCCACCAGTGAGATGCCAGAAGCTTGGGACAAGGGTGCCAGGCAGAAGGGCAGCATGCCCACTGCTACCACTTCTGACAACCGTCGCTGGAAGGAGTCTCCGTGGGAAGAAGATCGGCCCTGGGATGAATCCGAGGATCGCCGGTATCGACACTACGAGGAAGAGGAGGACCGACGCAAGTACTCGCCTCGTGGTGACCGCCACTACTGGCGAGACAACAGGGCTTATCCACCGCCCCCGAGGAGTGTTGGTGGAAGGGACATGTCGCCTTGGGATGAGGAGGATGGGGAGGACTGGGAAGACAGGAGACGGCGACACTACGGAAGGGAGTCCCCGCCTCCAATGCGACGACCTCCGCCTCCGACCTGGGAGGAGGAAAGGAGGTGGCGAGATTACAGCTACGACGACGGGCGCAGAAGGTACCGGAGAAGGGATGACTACAGGCGGAGAGAACCCTCTTGGGACGAGGGGCGACGCAGGAAGGAATCCTCCTCCTCCTGGGAGGACACTGACCCGTGGCGTGGTGGCACTGCATGGCGGAGGGACGAAGAGTATGATGACGAGTATCCGCCAGTGTACCAGCGCCGGAGGTATTGCCGGCACAGGTTGTTATCATTTTCATTTGGGCACTGTTTTACACATTTCGTTGTGAACCATTCCTACCAACCCTGATCAGGCAACAGCCATTCCATCACTCTCTTCCGCCATTTGTATACTTAAGTGTGGCATACATTTAGCTACCTAATGACCTGATTAATTGTTCCTAACCTAATATTTTATCTGTTCGATGAGCACCGATTTGGTTGATAGCACTCATTTTTATTGGTGCGTATTTTTTAAGGAAGTCTTTCGGTACAGCTCAACAGGTAGCAAGTTTCTATGATGTGAATTGATAATTTTGCGTGCAGTTGTTTAATTTACTTGTGCTGCTTCATTACAGTGACGAAGAGCCAGCACGGCAGAGTGCTGGGGAGGAAGAATATCGACGACCCCGTGTATCCTCAGCAGACCACCGCAGGTATCGTCGCAAGGACTACGAGGACTATGCGACTACCCGATCTGTGGACGGTGGATACAAGTCGGCTGGCCGCTCTCCTCTTGAGGGTTCGTCTGGCGAAGATCCATTCACACCCACGCCAACAACAGCGCGTCGGCCAGCTAGTGCTGACGCCAAGCCTGCAACTCAGCGCCAATCACCGTTTGAAGATGACTTCATACCTCCAGATGCACCCGCATCGCGCCACAACAGTGACCGTGTCCATTCCAGCATGAGTGTGTCAAGTGACGTCAGTGACCACCGATCACCACCTGACGAACGCCGAAAACCCCCTGAGGAACCACCGAAGCAGCAATCGCTTGAGGATGTCTTCCTGCCATCTGACGCACCGACCAAGTTTGCTGACTTTGATGGCGCCTTCACCGGAACCAGCAGACCCAACGGCAAGACCCGGAGGCAGTCACAGTCACCGCAAGAGGACATTGCCAGAGAGCGTCCGAGGCCATCGAGAGTCAAATCATCCGGTTCTGTAATCATGAAGAAGTCGGAATCAGTGAACATATTCCAGAGGGAGAGCGACCCCTTTGACGACGACTTCTTCAGCTCACCGCTGGCGGAAGAGGATGAGGATGACGTCGAAGAGGACGGAGAGGAGGGAGGTGCAGTTGAAGGGGAAGGAGGAGAGTACGAGAGGGCATCAACGTCATCCAGTGGCGGGGTTGGCAGCAGGAGGCATGTGAGAGACGGAGGAGATTGGGAGCATGCCTTCCACGCATTCAACTTCCAGAAGGAAAAGTGAAGGTACGTTTGATGCAATTACTCAAGCTAATTATCACATTGCCATCTGACGCATGTTCTGATATTCTTTCCTTCTTTCGTTTCAGATGCAAGACCACAAGACCCAGTGAAAAAATAATAATTTTACAACTTGCCTCTTTGCCAAGACATGAAAAAAGTGGTGCCATATTTCTAAAAAATAATAATAACTAATAATTCAACGGCAAAAAAGTCATGCTGTACAGGTGATATTTGTAAATCTGAGACTATTTTGCATTTCATAGGACTTATAATGTTGTATAGCGGACGATGACTAGCGGAAACAGACAAATAATTTGCCGTGACTGAAACAGGCGGCTTGTTTGATAAATAACGAGATTTGTGCAAAAAAAAAAGAAGATTTTTTGCTAACGGCTCAGCTTCCAGTTGTACATACATTTTTTTTTCCACCTTCCCTCCTTAACCTGTCTTTTTCCCTACTGTGCCGCACTTTTTAGCTTGCCATGTTTTTATATGCTCGATGTAACTCAAGACGCCCTCCCCCAAGTTTTTCATAGCTATTCCTGGACTCTTTCTTCCCCCATCCCGTCATTAATGTCAGCCATGTTTGTTTTTATGTTCCTAAACGGACCCCGATCTCGCAAATCTATTTCAACTTGTTTTTTTTAGGATATGACGCTTTCTCGTAGGAATGTCGGACGGGAAAGTTTTGCGCAAAAACATCGCGTCATTCATTCTTACCACTTGGAAGCAGAAAGAATACTCTTAACTACACCAACTGAAATTACTACGCTTACGACGAAGTGGCAAAATCGTTGTGGTGTCAATTTTTATTTGTGAATATTGGAAAAATTTTCATGCTGGCATGGCCAAAAGAAAAGAAAAAAAAAAAACGAAAGGAAACTCGCATGTAAATACACAAGCGTACATGAAACCATTTTGTCTTTATTTAACCATTTCCCCCTTTTCTTTACACTGTGAATGGAAAAATATTTTGATGTGCCCCTTTAGTAGTTTAGTGGAATGGTGATGTACAGCCAACAATGTCATGCCCACTGGCCCGCAACAAAGGGCCTCAAGGCGGGTTGTTTGGTCTTTGGTGGAATTATGAATAAGGAATGTGGGAAGCAGCCAATAGTTCGCTCTTTAAAATTGTTTAACAAGAACTTGAACAGCAATGGCAACAGAGCCTCGCAACCGTTTCATCCCATGCATAGCACAGCCAATAGATGCTACGGAAAGACACGTCATTAACAGCACAATTTACCTGTGGAAATTTGAGTATTGCTGGAATGACATTGGATTTTCAACTGAGTAATGGCAGATGTTTGTTAGAACATTAAAATTTGCAATCATCCATGATGTTGCGGTACTTTTTCTGGTCCTCCACCATAGATGTGTACACTATGTACTTCTTCTCGTGATACCTGCAAGACAGGAAAGCATGTGTCATGTACACATTGATTCTGGCTATAATTATTGAATACGTAAAAGTGGTATGCCTACTCCTTATCATCCATGTTGGGGTACACCACAACGCCTGACCCACCCATCTTCACCATTGCCTCCCTGGCTCCTCCCTCGAAATCCCCTGAAGCAACAGCTCCCATCATAGCCGCTCCAATCAGAACGGACTCAGATTCATAGGGCAGCAACACCGGTATTCCCAAGACGTCTGCGTGGGTCTGCACAAACAGCTGGTTCTTCCTCAGGCCCCCACATATCACGAGAGTAGTAATGTGGTGTCCGGCTGCTTGCAGGGCTTCTAATATGTGGCGAGTGCCGTATGCCAACGATTGGATTATGGAGAGGTACAGGCATGCTATTTCATCAACGGATGTTAGCAGGCTCATGCCACTTATCTGTGTCAAGGAGTGCAGTTAGTACATTAAATGTCAGTTAACTCAGCCATAACACACGGACAACTTAGTTGCATGCATCGAAACACCATGCACAAATGCCAAAACTGAAAAATAATTTTTGAGATTCATGACTTCGGTTGGCCGCTTGTTAATAAATGTTACCAGTCAGTTCAGCACAAAATATAATTATTACCGGTACAACATCTTACCATTCCTTTGAGAGTGGGATCGGCCAGAGGAGACCTATTCCCATGAAAATCAGGCCTCACATGAAGATCTCTCGTCAGTCTGGCGATGCTTCCAATCTTCCTGTCAGCAGCCATCTTTTCCAGCGCTTCACTCAACATGGCATCAACATGGCCTGACAGCTTCACCGTTCTGGCGCTGTTCAAGTTCCTCAATCCCAAGCGATCCTTCAGTTCGTCAAACGCGGGATGCGTTTCAACCAGGCATTCCATCAGGAGTCCTGAAGCAGACTGTCCCCCTTCAGCCACCCAGTAGTTGTCAATCATTGCTCCAAAGTACGGACCCCAAACGCCGGGGACGAATATTGGATTACGGTTTACCACCAAGTGGCAGGATGACGTTCCAGCAATAATGCTCATGCGGCACTCAAACTCATCTCTGCTATCGCCTATGTGGCCCTTCTGCTCCAGGTTGCAGCCAAGGACACCAACAGCGCCAGCATGGGCATCGATCAATGAAGCGCCAACAGGGATGCCTGCAGGAAGCTCCAGAAGGTCAGCTGCTGCAGAGCTCAAGCCTTGTGCGATTGGGGTGCCTGGTGGGTGAACCTCCATACCTAAAGACACGAGATCATTATGGGCTTGACAGTCTGGATACTAACACTCCATACCGATTTTTCTCCAGTTGTCGTCAGCCAGATCTTCCAGCCCAATCAGCTTAACAAATTCCTTGTTCCAACCCATCCCGCTTCCGTCCTCCTTTACCTCATAGTTCCACTTGCACACCATGGAGCAGAGGGAGCGGGAGTCATGACCTGTTGCCTTCCAGGTCAGGAAGTCGGGGAGGTCAAAGAAGTACCCTGCCCTGTCCCAACAGGTCTCCCGCAGGTGGCGTTTAAGCCACAGCAACTTGGGCAGCTCCATCTCGAGTGACACCTTACCCCCGACATACTTCAGAACCGGATGGCCCGTGCTGTTTATCTCGTTCGCTTCGACACCGGCTCGGTGGTCCATCCACATCACTATGTTCTGATCGTCATTTCCTAATGATTAAGGCGGTTAATTATGTGTTTACTTTGCGCATTATAAAAACCATACCATCGGGGCTGACTGTGACTGGCTTCCCGTCAGTGCCAATGCAGACTAGGGAGCAAGTCGCATCGAATCCAATCCCATGAATCAGATCGGCCGGTACATTGTGTGTCACTTCCTGCGTCAATGACATAAGTTTGTACTAGTTTAGCATGTGTCCTACTGTACAAGTAATGGTTTCACCTTAATGACAGTACAGCAGGCATGCCATATGTCGTCTGAACTCTGCTGGTACAACCCTTCCATCGGAGACCAGGTTCGAATCTCGTGTACGGACGTGGCCAGCACCTTCCCTGCCTCGGACACCAGGGCCGCCCTCACGCTTCCAGACCCAACATCCACACCCACGTAGCACTTATCCGGAATGGTCATCTCCATGGCCGTCGGAGTGAACAGTCTCTCTGTCGATCCGCTGCTCTTCAGGCTGGACCGCCTGTGATATCCAAACAATTTCTGCCAAAAAAATTAGCAATAATAACAACAACAACAACAATATTAATAATAATAATAATAATAATAATAATAATAATAATAATAATAATAATAATAATAATAATAATAATAATAATAATAATGCCAGTATTGGAACATGAGCTACAATTTATTGCTGAAATTCCATAGAAGCAATGAGCCAACTCTTGTTATGTTGTGTTATATGGAATGTGCTGTTTCTAATGGACCGTTAGGCACCAATTATTTGGCAGTGTACGCCCTGCAATTATACAATTTTTATCAGTTATTTAACTACGTACGTGCTGCGTTCGCTCCATCTTTGGAATCAGTGGGATGTTGCCAGATGGAGTTGTCCTGTCAGACAATAATCGAAATGTAAATCTCAAATATCTGTTGGGTGATCTAAAAATTATTGCACTAAATTTAGTGTTCATAATTGCAATAGTTTCAATTTTGTTCCAGATATTTACATGGGACAGAAATTGGATCGATCTGGCAACACCGCTGTTTCAAGATGGCGTCGAATTTTGTGGCGCGCATTTTTCGTGGAGGACAAAAACTTTTTTAAGAAACTTTTTGTCGTGTATTCTGGCGGGTGAGCCTGCCCCGGGCGTTGCCCAGGGGCGAACACGGACTGTGATCTACATGCGGGATGAACTGTACAACTAGCGACAGTCAGCAGGCAACAGATGCCAGTTGTTCGTGGTTTGTATTAATTTCAGGAAAAAATTTGTCAAAAATTGAAATCAAAGGCTAACTATTTGCTTGAGAATATATTTAAAAAGTACAATTTACAATACGATTTCAAAGCTGTGTGTACTCAAAAGTAATGCGCCGCCATACAGTTGTAAATTACTGTCCCGATAATATTATGTTCAAATAGTTGCTGTCAATCATAATATTGAAATCAGCGCTATGTAATTATGTTACTAGCTGCCATATCTCCAGCGCATGTCACATCACGAAACGTAATTAATGAAAACTCAAACAGCCACTGATTTATTGGTAGTTTAATACACTGTCATATATAAAACATTATTATAACTGCCTCCGTAATTGCCACAGCTATATAGTGCGATATAAACTATTAAATAAATTGCTCTAAATTAATGCATCATATATACCGTGTGGAAAGTTACATATCACATTGCATTTGTTGCCTACTCGGGCGTAGTTTCATTAATGGATTGAAGTATTTGATGGTGATTTAATTAGGTATGCGAATTCGCTCATTGGCTGGCTATCTAGAGCAGATAATTGTGGCCTAACAGGTGGCATCCCATGCATTTTCTTCATGCAGCATCGCATGTTGCTGCCAAGAGATGGCAGGACTCTATTTAACCATCCTTTGAACCACAGTTTCACAAACCACAGCAAACCAAAATACTGTAATTTGTTGGTACAATTTCGCACAATAACACAGCATTTTCATACATCATTCAACACACACCTGGATTATATTTAGTTATTCATCTTTGACGCCCATTTTCCGATGAACCTTCTCTGCAATTTTTTTCATTTTTCTTTTTTTAACAAAATCGGACAATGGTTGCAACTCACGTTTACAATTTGCATTCTGAATCCCCCACTTTTCGATTCATGGCCTGCGACATAAAAACTTTCCGGGCAGAAGATCCTTTTGTCGCGGAGCTAGATGGGAAGGAAAAATTAAAATTCAGCTCATTGGCACACGATTTCAGTTTTTTTTCTTTCTTTTTCTACAGGGCATTTTGGTTTTTTTTTTTCAAAAAAAAGGGGGGGGGGGTGACAGATAAGCAGAGTGAAGGTACGCATATAAGTGAGCTTTTCGTCGTGCTTTCTTCCCATCCGAGATGACAGTGAAAGTCCACAGTTTTCTCGGTCGCGCACCAAAACCACCGACGTGAAAACCAGTATGTAGCCCTACTATGCGGTTGGTAAACGTCCTATAGTGTGACAATCAAACTGGTGACATGACCTCGTCAATAATTACTGGAGGACAAAGTGTCTCCTTGCACTATTAACGCTTTAAAAATTTTAATATATCTGCATGGTACATCTGCTGGAGTTCTAAATTAACCCTGCGAAAATATTTGCAGTTTCAAACTGCTTATGGCCCATACTGCAATGGTCATTAACTTGGCGGCAGCTGCAGCTCGATTGCAAAATGGCATCATGCAGCCAAAACTTTTTAACCACTCATGAAATTATTACACACGTGTATAATTATTACAGTGCAGCGTCTCCATCCGGAATGGTTTTCGCGTGCGGATCAAGAGTACATTGAACGGTAATGCACCCTCCTCATTGATTTTACGTGTCATATGCATATAAACCCCTCCCCTACATATACGTACTATACACACACTCTTCCATCACGCATTTTATAACATCGATATAGGAGAGCTCTTTCTATCGATTTCAAGTGCAAAATTTTCCCTCAGCCTGAACAGCCCGGAAAAAGACCTAATAAATAGAGAACTCACCTAAAGGCGAGAAATAGTGCGGAGTGGTCAGTTCAGCCTCAAGGATCGACACTATCGGATTTTTCTAAGGGCTTCTTATCTACTATTTTTTTGCTATAGCTGTGATAGGCACTTGGCCCGCATTCTACAAGGCCCTGCAGATAGAGCATGAAAGGTCAGCGGTATCGTCCACATTTTTTTTTATTATATGAAGATGCCTGAGGTTCGTTACGTGTATCGGACCAGAAATTGGTTATACGTTTCCTTGCACACACAGACTGGATTTTAACAGCCAGAAACTCCCAGACGAAAAGAAGCTTTCCTGTCAAAATCGATCATGTTTACCGCTTTTCTGGCCTTTTGTTGCCAGCTTCCAGACGAAGGGAATTATATTTCTGCCCTCTGAACCCTGGGAAGGAGGTGTTGAAAGGCTTGGTTTTTTTATAGACGTAGCAGGCGTTGAGAGGTCCACTCTATGCAGTGTTGAATTGGCAGTGAAAAGGGGTCAACGTCCCTAATCAATTTGGGCTCTCTTCTGGAGCTGGCTGTGAAAGTGACGTTTTTTTTTGAGGGTCCAGTTCCTTGACGAACTTGACACGAATTTTTTGGCCAAATCGGCAATTTAAAGGTGCCAGTCTTAAGTTTAGATCACACCAGGGTGGTATTCGGGTCAGGGGAAAGCGGCCAGTTTCTTTCCTTAATTGTTATCAAACACTTACCTTTCTTAGCGGGTTTACTAGCAAAACGCTACTGGTTTCGTGCTTGGCGAGAGTACAAGGTGTGAGATTGGTCACGTAAAAGATGCAAAAACGTGTGTTGGAATGCGGGAGTTTTAATAGGAGCCCCGAGTAGCATTTAGCAGGGCTTCCCAAGACGGCTGTATAATAAAAAGGACCAGGAAACTGAAACCTTCCTATATAAGGCATCATATATTTTCCTCCCATCTTGCAAATGACGGATCCGGGCTTGGGGGCAATCCGGCCGTAAGCCTTGATCCTTATCCCGGATCAGTTCACGCCTGTCTGCGATGGCCCACCGTGCATATATTGTAATCAAGAAACTCTGAGATGAGGAAGTCCTGCGGCTGGCAGGTACAAAAGTTACTGAAAAAAAATGCAAATTGATCACCCCCCTCAGGAATTTTTGTGGGGCTCCTATTAAGTCGTTTTAATTACCAAAATAAGTAGGCTATCTCAAGTCCTTGGTATGCAAATTTTTTTTACAATGTTTGAAACTAGAGTAACGACAACATTCACTATTTGATGTCTCATTTGCCCTTGACTTCACAGCCGTATGCCACGTCTTACATTGTTCAAGTTGCTGGCGATGAAATGTATAGCTCAAGAAATATTTGAGGACATGGCTTGGAGACATATGGTTGTATGGACATAAATACGGTTCTAGATGACAGGGGGGGGTTTGATATGCTTTCTTCGTCATGTCAGCAGCTCCTAGAAACGGCTTTTTTCTCTCTCGTCCTTTCGCCTCACACACATAATCTACATATCCGCACTTTCACGTCTTGGTGCTGCTCCGTCTGGTTCCGCACGGATGCTCAATTAATATTCATGCATGCCTCGGGTTCAGCGTATGACGCGGTGTTAATTCACCTCTCTTTTATCCTCCGTATATATTTTCACGCCTTGTCGGTTCCAGCCAAGGACGGTCGGATTGACTGCCAAGTTCCCCCCCCCCCCCCCTTTTTTTTTTCGCAACATAAGCGGACATATTTATAATAGCGTATCCACTCCAAAAAACATTGAGTCAAGGTGACAACCCCATACTTGCATTTTTGTTTTAAACACACTAACCTCACTCATGTGTGTTCCTGTCTCGGAAACAACTTTTCATCGGGAAGTTAGAGTGGAATCTGGTCTTGACTTTCTCTTGAATGGTCCGTTTTTTTCTCTTTCTGTCGTCTCCTGCAGGTTGTCTTTTATTTCTTCTCTTGCCACCTGATGAAACAAAGGGTCCAAGCCAGCAATTTCCTGCACATCCGAGACTCTCCCATTTAGCTTTGGCATCCTCCTCTTTCCCCTACTCCAGCATCCCTGTAGGTCTCTTGAGAGATCGGATGCAATCAGGTGTCGCGGAAGAAGTTGTCGTCGGATTTGTCTTTTTTTTTTTTTTGGAGGTGCATGCGCGCGCAGTGGGTTTGACAAATTGCCTCTCCTGGGCCTCGCAATCCTCAGAAAACGCTTTCGACCTCATAACCCTCAGGACGATAAATCCCTGGCACACGACACATGCCCGAAAATCGCCTTATAACCGCGTCAGGTAAAAGGAGAAGTAAATCCCAGAAATCACGGTGTGAGATTATACGGAATTAATGGAATGGGACGAGCCAGACTGGAATGACAATGAGTGCAGATATTATCGTTTATGCTGTGCTGCAGTACCTGAACGAGCAAAAGATAGGTGCGTGGAGACTAAACTTCTCAAAATATACCTGCGGCGTCTTGATCTGATATGAACATGACGGCACCCTAGGGACGCAGTGTTGCCGCAGTTCTATCTTTCTCCTAGAATGTTTGTCCGACCTGATAGTACGACTATCTCTCACACTACCTGAGGGTGGCGGGAGTGTGCAGAAGGAGTATGCGCCATCTATGCGTGAAAAATACTACTGCGTGGTAAATCGGCGGGTCATCTCATTAAAAGTTGTTCGATTGTCACTGTCATACTGATTACAAAATTTTGGCAATGAGTTCAGTAGTTTCAGTAGCTTCTTCGATATCTTAACATTTCTGAAAGTGTTTATTTATTTATTTAAAAAAAAATAGATATATCCAAATCCGACATATGATACATCTAATGTTCAACAAATATTCCAGATTTTTCATTTATCAGTTGGCGATTCAAGATATCGAGCATACCTAACGTTGCCTAGATTCTGACGGTACATATTACAGTACTGGCTCAAAGTACAGCATGGATGAGTGACTGCTGATGCGGTTATCGGAAGAAGAAAACATTCCTGACCTTATTTCCGCAATGAACCAGCAGCCTTCTTCTTCTCTACGTGTATACAGATGACTGCGGTTAACTGCCCAAGAGAAAGCATCAGCTCTCATAATCATTGTTATTAAAACAGCGATTCTGTAAGGAGGGCCTCCGATGAGTTATCATGCTACAGTTATGCAATCTTGATTAAGAAGTGAGGCAGCACGCTGTGTGGGCCTCCGTGCAAAAAAAATAGTGTGCAAAAAAAATTGGGACCCCGTTGCGATATACACCGAAAGTTTTTGAGATGGCGCGATTGCATTTCAGGTGGTCGCTGTGGCGTCCAATTATGCAGCCATTCACCGATTTGTATGTGAAAATCATGCGACACCCATGTTAAAATGGCGTAACATCCCAGCTAAGCGGTGTCGTTTTCACAGTCACGGTTGACAGATGCTGAATTACATTACAGGACGAATTATCGATATTTTTTCCACTATATAGTCGTGGTAGCTACTACTAACACACTACTGCTGAAATACACTTTTAAAAATAGTACACGTCAAATTTTATTGGAATATGTATCGATGTTGTTGGCTCATAAAATAATTTTATGTACAAAGACTTTTGTGCTCGTTTTCTGATTTGGTATGCGGAACTTGAATCGAATAGCTCAAACTGCTGACGTCTGGATCGAAACGTCTTCTATCAGACCTGCTTTTATCATGGGGATATTGCATGCCGCTCGTTATAAATCCAGAGACTCCATTCTCGTGCTGCGAACCCACTAAATTTTGGCATGGTTCTTTTTTTCCCTTCCTTTGGTCAGCTTCATCCTTATTCCAGGCTTATATTGGGCATGTGACTGTATAGTTCACGTTTCCCAGGCATGTTCCTCTTGTGTTCTAGGTTGGGGAGAATGAAGGAAATGGGGAGGAGGGAATGAGAGAGGAGTAAACATCGGGTCTGTTGGGATTTCTGCTTCCTTACATCCACTTCCGGGTGTCCAAATTGGACTGCCAAGCATAGGATAAAGGCGCGAAAAAGGATCTCTCGTACATGTGGGAAAGGAGCAAAAAAAAAGGAAGACTCTGCAAATTTTTTTTTGCGAACCAACTTTTGGTTGGAGACAGAAAAAATAATGGGACGCCGAACCATTAAGTTGTCAAGGGAACTGGAAAATTATTTTGCGGGTTAAAAATAATGGCTAGGCGCACACTTTTTTGTGGATAAATTTTTATTACTGCAGTTCCTTTATTAATATTGCAGTTATTTGCGTTTAAATCAAGGCACTTATGGGAGCGGAGAAAATATTTTTTTGGTGGTAATAAACCGAATTTGTTGGCTGGTTGTGCAGCTGCATGATGCACTATGAATGAGGGGGCACCCAGCAGATTGAATCTAAGAAAATTGTTCAAACATTTCAAAGATTCGTGCGCAGAATATTTCACGCCCCTTCTTTCTCCTCCCCCAAAAAACTTGGAACAGTGTTTTTCTTTTATTCCCCCTCACCCCAAAAAGCGGGCTTCCTCGCATTCAAATTACTCTTAACACCCGCAGACCCCTCAGTTCTTGTTAAGCATAAACATTCCAGCAAAAAAAGTTCCACTCCATTAATGTTTAATCCCACCAGATTTTCCTCATCTTCCACTGATGAGTTTTGGAAACTTATTGTTGTCGCAGCAAAACTTACCAAAATTGCTGGCAGAGATTTCTGGATGTTTTTTTTTCTTCTTTTCTATATGAGTGACATAATGGTGTTTTAAAGTGTGAGAAATACTTGCGAGTTCCAAATTACTGTGGGAAGTAGGTGAAAATTTACTAGCAGAACGGCATGCCGCGGTGTCCTGAACCAAATTAACAGGAGGGTGGTAGTAAAAAGAAGAAAAAATAAGGGGGGAACCTGACTTGCAGAAAAGCTATCAAGGTTACCTGGTATCTGGGTCAGTTTTTGAGCAGGAAAAAATAACGTACGCTAAAAGCAAGTAGAACATGTTGTTATGGACCGTTCGGGTCATGTCTTACTCTTGCACACGTTTTCGGATATAATGAGCATGTGTTGATGAACTATAAAACCCGGAAACTGGGTACCACAACTCATTCTACTCCGGCTGAAGATATATGTGGCCTTCCTTTTATGATATCCTGACCTGGCGACTATAAATACTCGCATAATCAGGGGGGCTTGCAGAAGTGCTCTTTTGCAAAGGGTGTTATTCACTCACACTTGGACGTGTCACGCGAGATTTTGGCACATGGCATTTGGGACCGATTTATGCATGCAAATAAGGGGGCGGATGGGGGAGGAGAGTTTAAAAATATATTAAATTGTGCGGAACTGGTTTAACGCTGTAAATCACCTTGAGTGAAAGGTAGGTTATGTAATTGGCAACTTCGGCAATATTTTCAATATTTATAACACCTGGTTTGCGGTATAATGAAGTTATTGCTGGAACAGCATACTTTGCATTGAAGTGCGGCAATATTTTCCATACAATGGATTGCGTAGATGCGAACGAAAATGTCGCAAAACCTGTGATTTTCTTGGTTTATTCGGAGGGCTCAGGTAACTCAGACCACTTGGCTACAGGGTTAATTTTATGTTCGTTTAAATGATCACATTTACCTGCCCTGAACATGAGCAATCGGGCTAAAAATTAACGGTAATATTCACAAGGTTAAAAATCGCCGGAAATTATTGATATCAACATCACTGGTCGCATATTTCATATCATCCAATCACAAACATGGAACCAACAGCAGTCACCTGTAAATTTGAACCTTCCGATACACGGTACACCTAGTATTTACTAAGCAGAACATGAAAAAATTACGGCCCTTATCGATAAAGCCAAGCACCCAACTATAGCCTATATATAATAATAAAAAATCCGGATATCTTAACGGTATCAGGATGAAGTGGCAAGTAGGCGTTGAACTACTCCCGGATACTATTCTTAGGTCGAGTTATCTACAGTTACATGTTGTAATCCGCTGTTTATGACGAACGAATATTTATCCAGGCCATTTTTAAAATTTTTATTTGAATCCAAAGTTGATATCTGTGGGATTTTGTAATAATTTGAGGGGCATGCAACTGTCTTTTAAGTTGTTGTTTATCCCTATGTGCACCGTATGTTCCTTCTTGGAGTACACACAGTGTATAAAAAGCCCCCCTCTAGATCCTAGGCCCTGCACCCCCCACCCCCTATCGATCTTTCGTGGCGTAGCCGCAATGGCGCTCAAGTCGCCCATGGCTTCTCTCTTCCCCCAAAAAGCGCGTCCAGCAGAAGAGCCAGAGCAGTTAGTGTGGCTAGAGGGGCGCCGGGGTTGTGCCAAGTGTGCTTACCATAAAAAAAAAACAGTGTTCAATATACAGAGTGTGCGCGGACAGTGTGTGTGTACCCGCAGATGAAACACAGGCCTTAACAATGGACGGAACAATTCGGTAAGTGGGCATAACAATGATTGGCCCAGTTATCCACTTCTTGTGCAGCAGGAGCCGGAAAAACACTGGGGCTATTGTCATCATCACGGAGCTGGGTCACTTCCACTGAATTCGACCCGAATTTTTGCCCAAAATTTATTTCATTTAGAAACACATGCAGGGGGGCATTCGGAAGGCGAATCGATAGCGAAAAATGTCTGCAGCGTCGGGTTTTTCTACGTAACAAGATAGGGCAAAAAGGCCGCAACTGCAGACCCATTGACGGTGTGAGTGTGTGGGGAGGGTGCCCTATGCATAATGGATCGAATCAACCTCCCCTGGAGTTGTTTAGGCAAATTGGAAGCGCCTATTAGAACCGGGCTTATTGTTGCACAAACCAAGTTTCTGCGCACTACCATTCTGAATGAACTTTATGAAGGAGGCTGCACACACACACACACACACACACACACACGAAAAAAAAAAAGAGTTTGTAACAAGGAGGGAGAGGGGCCTGCTGCTGTTGGAATTGGAGTTGACAGAAGGCAGGGTTGCCACAGTTCGAAGGTCACATATTGACAGTGCCAGGGCCGGTAAAGTGTCGTCGATTAGGGCGATAAGCCTGTGGGATAAGATTAGCCGGATAGATTGATCATGGCAGCCTCATCCTGGTATTAATCCTTTTACCTGTCTGCATGTTGAGTAATGTGACTGTCTTCGTGTCGACAACTGCACGTTGCATAACCGGACATTGTCACTAACAATATTGCGATAAAATAAAAATACAATGGGTGGAATTTTCTGTATCTAGCAGTAGGACGAAAATGATTCTGAACAAATATTTGTGCCAGTATGTCCTCAGAAATACGTAGGGTTGCGTAAAAGACAATTGTTGAGGACGTTTGTGTCGTAGGTCGTACTGCAAACATGTTTACGTGGTCCGTGCCATTTTTATTGCAACCGCAACGCGTGGGTGGGGATGAGTCACTAGTTGTCACAGATACACAGCCGGTACACATTTACACTGGGGAAGCCGGCCATCAACTTTGCACCGTGTGTGGGGATTACTGCAGTGTACTGTACAAAATAGGGTATGCCTATATAGTGCAAAGGTCCGGAATGAAACGGGGAAGACTTGTCAAGGGGATGATCACAATGCAGTCAGGCTGCGACCCTCCCCATGACATTCACTGCAATCAATATTACTGGCTGCCTCGAAACCCAGACTACAAAAATTTAGTTGACCACATCCAACCAGTCATGGCCGCAAGAACCAATAAGGGAATCGGGGAGGCTTCATAGCCCATGAAATTGCAGTTTTCGAACTACGGCCCGGGTCAATCCCATGAGCAATGCATTTTTTATTTTCTGGGTATGCTTCCGGATTCCAATGGCCGGGTCCGGAAATGTACGCTTGTTCCTATTTAAACCGTTCATAGTGGGCAGTCAGCGAACCTTGGTGTTCTGACCCTCATATATTAAGTCAGCCTCAAGGATTACTGGTTTGGCCCAGCGTCAAACCCGTCTCAGAAAAGTAAGTCTGAACTTCCCTTGATCGGTGCCAGATGATCCCCCCCAGCACCCTTGGCAGTTTTCTGTCCCCCTCCTGATGTCCATGTGTCGCCAGCTTGCACGTGGGGCTCGGTCCCATTCCAGACTCTTCATGGGATTAGATTCAAGAAGCTGCCCGAGTTTTATAGCCCCGAGAAAGGTTATCGAGAGCGCAACTTTCGTGGGGGATGTGTTTGCTGGGGAAGCGACTCGACCAAATATGATCGCGTCATTTTTCTTTCCGGATGCGAACAATAGGAAATTTTGCTCTAGTTCGTTATGAGCAGCTCCCCTCGTCTGCTTCCCAGCATCCGCACATTAATAAACTGCCCCCAACGGTGCAATTCGTAATTCGAGGCGTCGCCATAAATTTTGCGGGCTCATGGCGACAGGCGGATTGGACAGGTCGGCTTGTGTGCACCTCTTGTTATGTCCCTAGAGATAGCCCGGTTTTTGTCAAGCAGCCCCTTTCATACCCCAGCCGGACGTCGACCTCTATGTGTACATGTGTAATACGAGAGCAGGCCGATAGCTGCCAACCAGAAGCTGGACGGACAGCCAGCATAAAAATACGAGGTTTGAAAGTTTACCGGTGAAAGTTTTGGGGGGCAGCTTCCGGTGAAGAATTGTCGATTTTCTCTGGAGATAAGGTGACGACATCTTCTCTCCCCTGGGCAAAAATGGTGCGTATAACACCTTTCTCACGACTGGACTGTTCAGATTCACATGCACTAATGAAGGCTGCAATCACGACTCTTGCCTATAATTGGAGGAGGCATTTTCATAACGGGGTGTAAGTTTGTTGTGGGCGCGAACAGCACTAGAGAAAGAAAAAAACTATACGAGAGCTTGTTTTACCGGATTTTTCCTGGAGGGCAGGAACTATGCAGTGTAAGATCTCGAGCACGATATCGGTGTAATGGTTCTTTCCTGGGGCTTCTTCCCGACATATTATTTTTTTCCCCCC
The DNA here is from genome assembly GCA_000934665.2 of Catajapyx aquilonaris. Taxonomy (NCBI): domain Eukaryota; kingdom Metazoa; phylum Arthropoda; class Diplura; order Dicellurata; family Japygidae; genus Catajapyx; species Catajapyx aquilonaris. The sequence continues at coordinate 78,458 of KZ538311.1, forward strand.
CTCTCTGTTTATGTTTTTGTTTTGCTTCACTCGCTCTCTAGCCATGCGAAATGAACATGTTACTGTACCTAATTATTGAATAATGTTCGACTGAAGGGAATGACCGTGATGTAAGCTTGCTAGGTTATGCAACCAATATAGATCGTCCAGTTGCTGCAGTGTGTTTCAGCGTATCCATTATTCATACAGTAATTACAATTACAGCTGCTACAGTGCTTTCAACTATTTATTTTATCAGTGAAGCGTGTGAGAATAATCCAGGTGTAAAGTTTTACAAGCGATAATTTAAATCCGCGTAAATGAAATGCTGCGCCAGAATTAAAAGAAAATAGCCGACTTTTATCTCTTAATTATGTTGTGTTAGCAATGAAGTTTTGGTACGGGCACATGGTCCGTCGGAAATTCCTTGCGAAACATTACTGAATTATGCAAGCATCAGCAATTTGCATGGCTGTCAAAATTATTCGCGGCCGGTCGGAGGGATTCATTGAATCATTGTCCTATGTGACAATTGTGCAAGCGATTTCACCGCATCCTGAAATAACTTGTGCTTCGCATATATGCCTTTTGTCTCCATGCTTGCATTGCCAAACATCTGGCCAAAAATAGTCGATAGGTCAACCCCCACACCGTTGAATTATTCATTTTTAATTATTGAAGTTTTTTTATTTAAAAGCACGGCTGGTATAGTCCGGTGTAGTTTAGCAATTATTTGGAGATGCGTTCTCCCCATGCAAATATGTAGATAGGGGTATTTTCAGCGTCCCCTCCGGGAATTCTGTCGCGACCAGTGAATGACGCAATGAATTGAGAAATCAATGCACCCCCTTTAAAAAAAAGTGGCCCTTCTCTTTTCAGAATTATAGACGCACTAATTGAGATAATAAATCCTATACCGGTACGCCTTTTGTGCACACATTCCCGCCACAACAATTAATCCGATCAGAAAAAGGGGAGCGCAGCATCAAAAGGCGATGTTACATCAACCCTACAGCAAATCCCAAAATGATCGATGTTCGATCAAAATAATTGAATTCTGCAACATGTAGCTGGTTTATTTTAGGGGGCAGAGAGGTCCTTGGGGGGTGGGACCCCCAGAAGTGTAAAATTATTATGCGGTGGCATATCCTGGGTGACCTCTGTATTCGACCCTCTCTAGAGAGGTGTATAATATAGAGAGGGGGGGTACCGCCTACAGTGAAAGGATGTGGTAATTTCCTTCGCAGGGACCGGATCCCAAATTTTGAAGGCAAATTCAATTCCACCTCCGACCGTGCGAGAAAAGGAGCTAATACTGTATTGATCCACTCATCCTCGGGTGTGTCGAGGTTGAGATGAGCATTTTTAGATATGTGTGTGTGTGTATGCCCAACCCCCTCTTTTTTCGGCTCATATATTCAAACAAGAGCTTCAGGAAGTTGTACCTTTGAGGTATTATGGGCGACTCTGATTTATTCTATTCATAACTAGTTTTTTTTTCAGCCCACAAAAAGGTGTGCCTTACAGGCAAAGAGCAGCATGTGCAAACGCAGATATTACATGTGGGAAACTTCTTGCACAAAATTACGGAACGTTATGCAAATACTGTGCTCTGAACATATTTTTTTCCGCCACTAGTTTATGATAGGTTAACAAAGCAAAGCCTGTAATTTGATACACGCACAAGTACCGGGTGTAATATAATCACCACCCCGATTTTTTTTTGTTTTTGCTGTCTACACGTGGCATTTAATTAGCTCCCGATCACTCCTGGACTCTATTTCACGATTGATGAACCTAATTAGATAATAATCGATCATGGGAACGACCTCATCACTCTTTCCCCCCCTCTCCTATCCCCTAAAAATAAGGTAACCTCCGACCTTGGCCATGATGGCACGTTCCATTAGCACGAGAGGGGGGGTGTTTCCGAAATGACCTCTGCAACGGCTTTTGAGTTTGTAATGAGTGGTCCATGTTGAGGTAAGGCTTAGGAAAAGCTTACGGGTTCAGAGGGAGGGGGAAAAGTATCGATTTGAGGCAGTTGCATGGGTGACGGAACACCCTCTCTGGCCTTTCAAAATGGGGCTTGTCTGCAGTGAGAGGTGGTCGTAGGAAGATGAGATGCTGTGATGGGGATCCTCCCATTCACAGGCCGAAGCAAAGACCTTGCTATTTAAGTGCCACACATGAGTTTAAAAAAAATTGGCCGGGTGTAAAATGTCCCAATGGTCCATCAGCATCCGACGGATTTTTTTTTTTGGTCCCAACTGGGAGCCAGCAGCTTTGAAAATTCCACTCGATTCAATGTTTAAAAAAAAGTGAGAGAAAAAGGTTCGATCCAGGGACGTCTGCCAAGAGTTGAAAAACTGATCCGGACTGCAATGCCGATTTTGTCTCCTTTTGTTTCAGACTATTTTGTAAGCGCAGGGTGAATCATACGACCCCGGGAAGTTAGCTTCAATGTAATGAATGGGGGGGCCGACGAATTATCCTGCATTAAAACCGACCTTCAAAAGCTGCGTGGCTTCACAATCTGCATGACTCTACATTGTTATCAGTCCGGCCAGTGTCACCCAAGCATTGATCTTCTTAAGCTCTTATGTAATTATATTCCTCTTTTTTTCATTCGCAGGGTATGACGTAGCAGGCGCCCTTTCAACTTTCCCCTCCTTCCCTTTGTCCCTTTTCCTGTGTAGTTATCCCAGAGAGAGATGTCCCTGAAGGAAAGAGCGGCTTGCCGGAGTCCTCTGGGATCCAGCACTTTGCCCGCCGGATTGTCTCGGAGCAAGAGCTTTGGCGGACTCCTGGCCCATAAGCGATCCTCGTCCGGAGCCGGTCTACGGGACCCGGATAATGGCAGGTGAGTTAGTGGCCTACCCGTTTTCGGGGATATATCCGGGAAGGGATCTGGGGAGCACTTCCGGACCGAAGCCTTCTTTGTGCCAGCCCACAATGACGTGGGAGCAGCCCCTTTTAGTAAAACCACGGTGGGTTGGGCCCATTCAAGGAACACACAAACTACTAATGTATAAGGCGGTGCAATAAATCTGAAATAAATGTTTGAATAAATAAATGCCCATAAAACTCATTGCACAATGTTTCTCAAGCAGTGGCCTTCAACTATATAGCGAAAAAAGCAGTGGGTGTCCAGCCTTCTTTCATATTGAAGCTCTCCATTTACTATTGAAGAGTTTCTTTGGACAAAGTGTCGGGTTTCACGCTAAGGAAGTGAAACTAGAGTTGAAAAGGAGATGCTTTTTCCCCCCCCCCCCTCCTCTCCTTTTCTGTTGGTTTTCTTTCCATTTCTTTTTCGTACCTGGTATCGTGCGGATCGTATACACGAAATGGATAGAACAATGAGACACATCGTGTTATGCAACTTTCACTGCCGGTTGCATATCAGATGGCATCTTGTGAACCTCGGCAAGAAAAAAAAAAGACCCCATCGGGGAGGTGTGTCGGGTGTATTTTGAGACACTCTTGGAGGAGATTCTGCCAACAACGTGACCTGTGCAAGTTGCCCAAGGCTTCTCTTACACAATGTGGCACATCAGAGGATAAATTCCAGATCCATGAGGTGGAATCACTGGGGACTTTTATCTTCATCATTTTTTTTCTCTCCTTCGTTTGAGAGAGATGAGGTGCACTGGGCAGGTGAAATATGGGCTCCCATTTTTCTTCGTTTTCCCGAACTTTTATGGGTATTAATCCCAATTGGGTGTGTCAGGTCAAGGTCATTTAGGAAGGACAGGCTGCATTAACCTGGAACCGAGCCGCATCACGGGCGATTTCATTTGTCTTGGAAAATGATAGAACGATTTTCATGGTTGAATCAACAGGCTCAGTGAGGGATAACACAAATCCCCTGCATTCGTGGCAGTTGATTATAGCACGGCTACAAAGTGAGGACTGTTATTTGAGCACACGAATAATGAAGACTTGTTATTTCAAATCGCAGGGTTGGGTATTACAGCGTCATTGGACAGGTCAATGCACTGGATTTGTTTTTTTTTCCAGGGCCCGTTTGCTTTGGACCTAAAATGTGCTTGGAAATAGGCTCCATTTCCTTTACAGTAACCAGTACATATGTGGCCAGTTGCATGTTGACCAATTTAATGCAGGTGTAATAAATTAACGACCACGCCTGCAAAATGTTCGTGTGGCTTTATGCTCTCAAAAGCCTTTATTCCCAACCGTTGGGTTTTCGTTGAGACTTGGAGCATTTCCAGGGGGTGTTAAGCTTGCTCGTGTTATTGGTGCACTAGGAGAAACGATCATTGATGTTTCCAAGTTCCGTTTGGCATTCGAAGGCATTCCAGTCCTTGACAAGTGTTTCTGGCGGCATCCAGACGAACCTGACCGTCAATGTCACCATTTGTACGGAAACGAGAGCAGGCTTGGACTTACGACTTCATTGCATTTTCTTGAAGACGTTCAGTTGGAAATTGTCAAAAAATCAGGGCCATTTTTGGGGGGAAAAACTAGCACCGGTACTAATTAGAAACTTTTTAATAACACTATCTGATGGCCCGACGGGGGCGGATGCTTGGGATACTTGGGATGCACCATAAGTACCCAACACAACCATATTGCCTCCAATAGTTTTCCCTAGAAGCATGTAGGAATGTGTGGCATCTACGCTTCTCTAACCTCTTGTACGATATTGTACGCAGATTCTCCCTATAGGACATGTCACCACATTTAATGGACTCGCGCCCTAATTAGCATAACATCCCCCCATTTTTTTTGAGAGCATGAGCTGCATCAGGTAACAAGAACAACGATACTTGTCTTTCGCCAACTTGGGCAAGCTTTCGCGAACACAATGGCCACAACCTCCACAAGGGAATCTATTTTGAGGAATTAACTTAATATACGTAGCCTAGTTATCAGCCGCATACTTGGCGCAATAATCGCACCTGTTATCTGTTTAAAAAACCGCTGGCGTCATTCATTGCGCAGTGGCAAAAGACAGTGTCAAACGGGACTGACGGTGTGTCGCATGTGTATACAAATTGGCTCGGGTTGGTTGATTAGTCATACACGGCGCATGCCAGGCTTTTGAGTACACATTTTACGGATCCGGAGTTTTTTATCTAGTCCGAGGCAGTGAGTTGTGGTGGCCAAAACATAGTGCGGTTGTGTCCCCCCCTGGTGATGTATATAACAAAACGTCCGGAGTTGTTTTCCGGAGTCGTGTCAGCTCGGGTCTTATACTCTTTTTTTCGGTCGAAGGTTAACCGCTGCCGAAAACACTCAAGGGGATGGTTCTGTCATGTGTCATTTCGTATCCATCGTGACGCATGAGGGACGCGGAATTTTATTGCAGGATATCAGGTCTTATCTATAAGGTAACTTTTTTTTGTAAAAAAAACCTTATGTAGCAAGGTCAGGCCATGTTCTTAAAGCAGGAAAAAGTATGTGCCAAGTCGGTTTACAGCCCGGTACTTTCACTTTCTATGGATCATTCAAAATGGAATTGGCTTTCCTGGTCTGGTCCGGATTTTTTTTTTCCAGGGGGAGCTCAATCTGGCGATTTGGGTGAAAAGGGGGGAAATGGTATGGGGGTTTTGGGAATTCGGGAATCCGGTGCACAATTATTCCGGGGTCGTAAATCTCATCGGACCTGCCTCGTCTGCCATTTTTCATATGGATTTTTTTTTCTCTATATCTATTCTCGGTGATTACCCAGTAAAGTACGGTAAACTTTGCCCTTGGTTGGTAAACCCTGGGGCGTACCCGGTCCGAGTGTCGTCATACAGGGCGCCGAGGGAATTAACCTCCCCTCGCGCACGCTGCAAATCCCTATGCATAATTAGGAATTTAAATACGGTCCAGGGAAAATGCCAAGTGGGGGACAACATGTGAGGGAATGACATAACAATGCAACGAATGTCATTAATGGAAGAGGCGGGGGAAAAAAATTCTTTTTGAGTTCGCAAAGAGAGGCTTCAAAATTGGATTTGCTGTTTTCCTATCCCCATCGCGACGTCCCATCGGAATTCTGTCATGATTACATTTGGAAGGCAAAGAGGATTTCCACTAGCGCGACTTCTTAGCGTTTTATGGATAATGTCAGACACAGTCAAATTATCGCTGTTTCCAAAATAGCAATTCCTCTTCAACCGGTGCGAGATAAAAACAAGAGTATCCTTGAGCTGTCGTGTATTTCTGGAGCTCTTTCCGGAGAACGGGCGGCAAAAAAAAATCTATGAAGTTAGCTCTTGCGATTAGTTTGCTGATGTGTCTACCCCAGAAAGATTGAAATGACAACGAGTGGGTGGTGCCGAGATTTTTCCGGATAATATTTCTTCCTAGAGTCAATGAAGTAAAACAAATTGAAAGGTTCCATTGGGAGCCATTAAACGGTCGGGAAATATTTACAGCAGCGAGGTTTAGGCCCGTCTCATCCATCAGTAGCTTAATGTGCGCTGTAAATTTCCTAGCTACAAGTCCACCCTGTTTCATTTCAGTTTGGTTGCTTTTGCCATCCTACCCCCACACAAAAAAAATATGTAAGTCTTATTAGAATAAGAAAAAAAAATGTCGTTTTACAACCGGTGATGATTCCTTTGTCGTCGAAGGAAGTCATTTGCAAAACTAATTTCCCCGCCTCTGTCCCTAATGCTCTTCATTACGATTTTCGTCCGATTCCGCAGAAAGGGTTTCTTATAAAAAAAACCCGAAGTAGGAAAAAAAAGAGTAAGAATGTTACCAGAAAATCTAAGAAGTGGAGCACTTTTCGAGAGAGCTCACCATTAGCAGCTTCAAAGACACTTTCCCCCTACCGCTCTTGATTGCCCCAAAGAATCCTCTTTGTGTTGGTCCTCTCCCAACATCTCCCCTTATTTTTTATTTTTTTCTTCTTCTTTCTTACAAGGCCTTCCTGTGCTATTGTTGGGCAAGACCGGTGTTTCTCCATAATAAAACACGCGACAAGAGTTAAATCGGCACAGTTGAATAACCACATCTCTCTCCGATGCCTTCACCCCAAAAATATTGAGGGAAAAGTACAGTATTAGGAAAGTGTGTTCAGTTTGAGGCAAAATGGCGAACAGGCCAGACAGGAAGAACAGTTTCCACATGTTTTTGTGCATGCCGACACCCAATTCGGTTCGACGGAGACACGAATTGGACGTGGAAGAGTGGGGCAGGTACGTTGTCATCATGTGAGAGTGACATGTGTCTGTCTGCCGGATTTTTCGGGCATATAATATGATACGTGTGTGTGTATGATTCGACCTAAATGTTCCAATATTTTGGCAGGAGTACGTGGACTGGCGGATACGTCCTGGGACAGGCATACAACAGCCCGGGAGGAACCCGAAAATTTTTGGGAATTTCGCCCAAGACCAAGATCCCTAAGTCTCCTAGACCCCAAAGAGCGCGAGATGTAGCCGCAGCAGTAGCCAGAGGACTTCGAGAGTGCGTGTCCGTCACCGAGGAGGACATCGGTGGATTCCGCACCTCGTTGGAGAACATCTCTGTGAATTCTCAGCAAGTGAGTAACCTTCCTCAGTAAGAACGGCATGTACTGATAGTGTTATCTGAGAAAACCGTATGCAGTGTTTGCTCTTTTCACACACACACACACCTTTACGGCCGGGTTCAAAGTACGTTTTCTTCGCTTTGTAAACATCCGGTTTGCTAACGTTTGAATCAGTTTTTGGACGCGACGCAAGCTGTAGGCTCCCCCCTTTTTAGTGACATAGAAACAACACTTTTTGTTGATGAGCTCTTAATAAGAAATTAACGAGCCTTGGTGAAGCCTTTACAGTCGGGTGGATCATTTCCATACGCGGCTGTAGGCACGGAAATAACTATTTTCACAGTCCAGGAGCCCTACCCTGAGCAGGTTCATGGTCAAGTTTATGTTCTGCGTTTGAAATATTTCACACTTGGACGCGTCACACGCTTCTATACACACTGAGGGAGGGCAGACTTTCCCAGTCAAGCGCACATTTTGACTTGTGATTGCCAAGGGCATCTTTGGGCCAGCACTGGCTCAAGGCCGGATTTGAACCAATGAGAAGCTGGCCAGTGGCGTCACTCAACTAGCTTGGGTCCGATTTAAGCTAGTTGGCTCTGGACCAATGAGAGCTGGCTAGTGACGTCACTCGCTCGTCTCTGGACCAATGAGAGCTGGCTGGTAACGTCACTCAACCGTATTTGGACCAATGATAAGGCGGTTGACGTCACTGGCTCAATGAAAGCAACTGGATGGATCAAAGAGGACTTAATCGAGGTTGCGTTGGGGGGAATTCTAAAAGACCCTGGCAATCTGCGAGGTGCTAGGAGCAAATTGATGGCACATACAAGAAGGAGAAATTGCGCTTTGATTCGTTGCAGACTGCGCCCTCTAACTCTCCCCCCCTCTCTCTGAGTTCTGTGTGATTATCCGGAATTAAGCCGCCTGAAATCGCAGGGCAGTCCCATTTGGCTTCGGCGCAAGACCTAATGAGCCTAACGAGCGCGGTAAACTCACAGCAAGAGAGAGAGAGACTCCTCTCTTCGTCTTTTCCTCTTGTTCCGTTTTCTCCCTTCTTCCGAGCATCCCAGAGCATATATTTACATGCTGGGGGGAAGAAACTTTGCCAAAGTCCTAATTTGATTCATTAGGTGACTATGAGTCAGTCGCGGTTTTGTGTCTTCCCCAGAGCTTTTCTTCAGGGAAATAAGAAAAATGAGGAAAGCGCCATCTTGCTCTGATCGCTCTAGTGAGCGCGAAATATCTGGAGTTTGATCCTTATTTTTTTTTAACGGGCGAGGATGTGGGTCCCAGTGGGTGATGAATGGTGCTAATTTTGCTCATCTTTTGCCTCTGAGCGAAGGATCAATAGACATGGTTTGCTGAAGGGTGAAAGATGTAATTTCCGCTGCTCTCTCACTCTGTCTTGTTTTACACCTCTTCCAGTCGCAAGGAAAACTGTACGAACTGGAGAAGGTAAGGCGATTTCTTCCGCACATTTTGACACCGAAAAGGCATGCTCTGGCAAACGGCCCAGAAACTTTTAGCAAAAAAAAAAAAAAGTGCTTTTTGCTGTTATAGATGCACGTTATTCCGCTCCAGCATGGCCGTAACCTCAATTTTTTCAGGGAAATGGCGTCAGAGGGGCAGCACCTGTTTCTGCCGATGGTGCTGGTGCCACTTTAATGGCGCTGTTTGGTGTAGACCAGCGCAAAAAAAGTCTGAATTTTTTTGTAACAAGTACAGGGTGTTTCTACTGAATTTCCTACTGTTGAAAGTTTACACTACCGTCAATTGAGGCGAGATTGTGCCAGCCCATTTTTATGGACAAGAGTGGGCCCTACCGCGAATTTTCCGCGTAATTGGCAACCTTAACCATTCTTCAATGTAGCAAAAAATGCCTAAATTTGCTCCATTCCAGTATAGGGCGTAAAAATGTCCAGAAATTCGCTGGCACAATCTCACCACACCTTGCACATTTCTCACCACAATTGACGGTATATTTGTATTGTGAATGATGTGTTTTAATTTTCAAATGAATTTTAGTGTCCTACCAGCGAATGGTCATGTTGATACTGAACCGTATGATTTATCTTATAGTGGTCGGTTGTTTGTTTACCACAAGTTTCCTCTGAGTCACCCCTTCTTTTTTGCTCTGAAAGTTTCGCATCCAGCCCCATCGATTTTTTTTTTCTCTCGCGAAAATCTTTTTTCGGCGAAATTATTTTGATCCCGAAGAGCTCGTTTAAACATGAGGCCGAGTACCTAGAAGATGCCACCCCCACCATCAAGTGAAGCAAACGTGTCCACCGGCTGGTTCAGGGAATTTAAGTGGGGAAAATGCAATAATGGTTCATGCGGAGGGGGGATGGATCGTGCCAAAGGCTAATTTTGCACGGCATCAATTTTGGTTATGTTCCCTTGGTTTTCGGGTAGTATCCCGAGTATAACAATGGGTTGATGCTCCCCCAGTTTCAACCAAGGGCAGCAATTAGAGCCTCCCTCTCCACGTGCACCGCACTTATTAGCTTCTATGAATAGGCGGGAATGTTGGGCCTTTGCTCCAAGAAGACAGGTGTTATTGATCCTCCTTGGTTGCTGGGGGTTGCTTGATAGCAAGTCTTGCGTGGTGCTGTCCCCGTCTGACTCAGAAAATAGCGGAGGTTTTCACAGGGGGGGGGGTGTAGGTATAGGATTATACCTGCATGGGTCGATGATTAGACTTGAATTGTGCTTCAATATGGCGCAGGTGTGTGGGCGTATCGTATATACTCTACTAGGGGAAGGCTAGTATATTGATCGTTTTTACAGTGATTCATGATTCTTGAGGCGATTTGTTGCCAGGATTTTTTTGGGGGCGTAGGTGCGTCTTGGAGAAAACCGTTTCTATTGTTCCCAACGGGAGGGGAGGTACAGGTGCACACACGATCAATGCAAAAGATGATTTCATTGCTGGTTTATTCAGGACACGACTCGTGTCAAGGTGATTGGCATGGAATTTATTGACGTAACATATACGTGTACGTGTTCGCATTTGAAGGATAGAAAATAATATAGTTAACAAAAAAATACTGTATGCAATCCCAGGCCAAATTTGGGATATTTCGATCATAAAAATTGAAGATATAAATTGCATGAAGCGCTACTTTTGAGAAAAATCAACTTCGCTTTACGTATAAAGGCCAGATTTGCTGAAGAAAATCAAATCTACAATTTGATCCAGCCAATTCGGGAGCGCTGAAAAAAAACAACTAGAAATTGGTTCGTATTTTTTGTGCGCGCAGTATTCCAACCCCACCCAATAATTGTTGGAACATCCTGTATACACGGTAATTCCGTAATTTCCGGTACTGATTATCCTTTATTTGGCAATCTGCTTTTTTTCCCCCTTTCCATTTATGCAAAAAAAAAAATGCACCTTCATCTCCTATGGATTAGGGAAGGGGGACTACTTATAGGAGCAAATTGGATTTGGAGTGGCAGAATAAGGAATTGGACCAGGCTGGGAGACGGATTTGATTTCGTAGCAGGAGAATGCTGGCGGCGGAGGAATGGAGCTAGGCAGCAGGGGAAAGTGTTTATTTTTTAGTCTGGTTGACTGATTGCGCTTCGGATAGGGAATAAAACAGCCGTAAAAGGGGTGACATCTCCAGAGAGGAACTTGGCCCTGGGAGCCCGCAGGCTGAAAAAAAGAGTGAAGAGATGCGATCAGTCAGATTCAAAAGACAAGGGGTCACGCGTCGACATCTTTGTTTCCAGAGAAGGGAATTTCAGCCAAGTTGTTTCATGTGGATTGCAGTGTAATCAGGCGCATGTCAAAGGCCGAAACTCCGGTTATTATTAATACTATCAAAACTTTTCAGCTGGAGAAGTCGCCGGCTGAATTTTGCAAGGCTGCTTGCTCTTGACTGCTGTATCACTTTGCATCCGTTTTAGATCGTCTCATGTAATACGCATGCTGTGCATGAGTCGCCTTGTTTTCTGTCTGGATGGAAATTATATAACATAAGTCCTGGGTGTCGCTGAAAATTGCTCATCAGCAAAAACCGCTGATCTGCTCATAAATATTTAACAGCAGGAGAGCTCTCCTATAAACCTGCAGCGGCAACGTGTGAATTATTAATTAAGAAAGAGCCGCGGCGGGTTGTGATTACAGACCGCGGTTTACTATGGGGACACCTTGAACAGGCAACTTGTACTCGTTTTACGAAGGAAGGATTCGCTTTACGATGGTGGCCGGAATGGCTAACGAGCATCAGTGCAAAGCAGTGCAACTAATTATTATTAATGAGGTGCCTGCAGCCCTTTCTATTTGCCCAGCAATTATTCCCCGCGTTTATAGTTAACCAGTTATTCAAAATTAGAGTCGAGCCTCCTGCTGGTTACCCTTAGCTATGAAGTTCTGACGTGTCTAGTATATATGAGTACTGGCTAACCATGCTAATGATAAAAGAGGCGATTTGGCCCGTTTCTGAGCTAATCTGGCGCATAAATGGCGGATCCTTCCTTCATCATGTTCATGCGACAAATTGCCCGACAGCAAGCCACCAGACTGGAGTAATTTTCAGCTCATTCAATTTTCTGGGCGACAAGTTGTCTTGATAGCGCTGAGTTTGCCTTGCAGCAACTGAAAGGTGCCGAGCGTCACCTGAAGAAACTGGAGTACCAGCTGAGCAAACTGGAGGAACTTCAGGACCAGTATGCCCTCCAGCAGAAGCTACGAGACGGGGTTCGCTCCATGGCCTATGCCTACGTCCTGTCTCCTGGAAAGGAAAAGGAAAGCGCTCTTCACAAGGTCCGATCCGGATATCGAGAATGCACGGAAATACTCTGCGCCCTGGAAGCACAGCTAGAACAAATGATGGGCACTCTCCAGTTCCAGATGAAAGGTAAATAATATCCTTAGTTCGACACTGATAAAGGTGGGAATCTCACCACATGCTGTGGGTGCGGTTTCAAGAGGAAGAAGTTATCGATTGGTTACTCCACATGCACCTTATACAAACCCTCCTTATATAAATGGGAGAGAATAAGCAGGGCAAGGGTGCAAATTGACCTCACCTCACTATACATAATGGCTAAACTTGCTTGTGGAGTAAACAGTCCATAACTTTCCTGTCCCCATCATGAAGACTTGGACAGTGCATCACCCTGTAATACTCTCCAGCTTCCCTTATCATATCCTTTTTCCCCCCAGTGGGTTACTTTCGGAGAGATATCCCGAGATATCCAATAAAGAAAACTTTTTCGAGGGGGGGGGGGGGGGGNGGGGGGGGCGGCCGTCTCTCGAATTTCTGATATGTTTAGTGGGCCGCGAGTCCAATTTCAGCTGGTTATTTTTCGGAATGGTAGGGGGGGAAAAGAAGAAGAAGAAGAAGAAGAAAAAAAAGAAGGGAGTTCGTGATTTAAGGAGGGTTCATTGAGCGTGACAAGTGACCGTTACCGCAGTTCCAAAAAAGTGATTAAGGACGCGTAGCCAAAAACCATCGGAGGGAACGTTGTGGAGAAGATGAAGAAAAAAGTAAAATTTTTGAGGCCACTCTCAAGCCAGGGAAAGTTGTGCTATCTCCTCCATTATGCTAACTGGAATCTGGGGAGGAAAAAAAAATATATGGGTTGCATCACGACAGAAAAATTAATTTCTTGGATTACCGTTTACCGTGCGAAATGGGCGGGCGACTTGGCGTGATAATAAGTGGAAAGGTGCCTTAAAATATATGCTGGGGTAATTAATTCGATTTATCATATTTTTTTTAAAAGGGGGCGAGAAACGTGAGAGGATCATTACATGCACATTTGAATGAAAAGCACGCCCAATTTCCCACCGTGTCTAGAACATTCCCAGTTTCGCTTTTTTGAGCATGATAGAAGTGGGTGTGGTGCAATAGACGCGACTAGAATGCGCCATTTCGCAGGACAAGCAAACGCCCGGAAATGCCATTTTTTTTTGCGAGCAAATCGGAACCTAGTTGTGTGCCAGTTATCAATGCCAAGGTCTCTCACTCCATGCATGAAACAGCTCTCAGCACATAATATCCTGGGGGTTCTGTTGTGTTCACCTGATGGTTTATGTAAGCAGGGCACAGGTGTGAGGGGGCAGGAGTGGCAAAGTTGAGGAAGGACAAGGGAGGGGACCAGGTCAGGGTTTTTTGGGCACTGGACACGCTACACGACATGCATGTAAAATGAATGGATTTCACATAAACCTGGCGTTTGCCCACAATCATCTGCATGTTGAAACAGAGATACTTGAAATAAATTGCATAAAATATGCAATACCTGGATTGAAATCATGACCAGTAAAATATGCTATTTGTGCCAGATGTACAAAAAATTATTACTGGCAGAAAATATTATGAACTCTCTACAAGTGCGTGGGAGCATTACCATGTGGATGAAATATTTTCACTTGTGTTAGGAGGTGCGGTAATTGCCTTTTGTAACTTTGTGTCTTATTATGTTTTGCAGGGATTCAAGGTTTTGCGAGGCTGTGTCCAGGTGATATATTTGAGATCACTATCAAGCATGGAGGTCAGAAGTGGAAGAGCCGTGGCCGTGTGAGTAAGGATGGGCAGCAGGCATGGGACAATCCTCGGGCTGTGTTCAAGGGGTTGTTGGGGGAGGTCCTCTTCATCAAAGCCGTGGAAGTCAAGACATTAGGCAAGCAGGTTCTCCTGGGGAATAAGTTCTGCGAGACGCGTGACTTGTTCTGTGCCCATCCGCAGCTTATGACTGTGAACCTCAATCCCAGTGGGTCTCTCAAGCTCAACGTGATCGTCACCTGGAAGTAAGCCTCACGTTCTTGCATATACAATTTTGGGTGTGCGAGGAATTTATTTTGTCATTTTTTTCAGTCCAATTGATAGTGTTGAAGAAGTGGTGTCATTGAGGGCACATGCGGTTACCACAGGATCACCTGGGAACAGGCGGAGATCGTCACCATCACCATCAACCACACTGCAGAATGTATTGCTGGAAACTACTGCTGTTGGAAGTGCGGTGAGTGCAATAGGCTTGAGACAAATAATTGTCGGAGCGTGAATAATACAATTAATTATTGTGGGACCTCATACACAACATTATTATTATTTTCATAATATCATTGGAATGTAAAGCTTGGACTGCTAACACTGGAACACTGAATATTATTTTCCACATGGCCAATTCAGTTTCATGATGAAATTAGCACTTTTCAGCAATTAAAAGCATTGGGGCGAGAGATGACGCATGAAAAATATAGCCTGCCGAGTGGGCGGTATTTATCGTGATGCGCCGTGGCTGAATTGCTGCAGTTGGGATGTAGGTTTCAGAATTCAAATATGTGTTATGCAATAATATTTGTGTAAACTGCAGTCCCACTTTACATTCATGCAGTGCAAAAAAGGTTAAAGGTTATTTTATAGTCAGGCATTATGCTATTTGTAGAACTTGTCATGTATTATGCACTTTTTGGGAGTAGGCAGGAGTATCGGCACGTTCTGAGTGAGGGAGAGAGCAAAATCATGTCATGAAATGTATGGATGGGCCATGTGGGGCCATCCAGCAGAGTAGTGAGGTGACTTCAGCAAAAATTCCCAATCGGAACAAATTGCCTCCTTTTTCACTCCCAACTTCTGCGATAGTTCAATGACTGTTTATCCGACGTTTTTCCAATATTATTGGGTTCTACTACAGGGTGGGCCAAAAGTTCCACCATCCACTTGTAACCTCAGTACCATGCAGTTTATGTCCAAATTGGCGCCCACTTGAGACACATTCCTGCTTTTCATTCACAGGATTCAGTGTCAAAGGTCATGCAGAACATGTAACATTTCGGCTTGTGCTGAGGCACAGTGCATCAAACATTAATATAAAAATCGATACAAATGAGGAGTGTTGGTAGGTCCATGATTTTCTATGTATTAGTTGAGAACTTGTAACTTTTGTAAGGGACTGGTTGGACTTTTTGGTCCACCCTATACATTGATTTTAGAGCCAAGGGTAAAGGTCAAAGGGGCGCTTTTAAAAATTTGCACAAAAAGCTACCAGGATTTTATTGGCCTTGGCTGAGAAACACGCCAAGAACAATGCTGCAGTGTTATTTGCTCCATACTTCTTTTTTTCTCTCTCCGTAAGTTGATTCAATCAAACTCCTAAGTGTGTGCTAGCTGTCTAACTCGTATCCGCCTAACTTTGAAGTTCCTAAACCTCAATGACCTGACTGGGATGGAGCAGGTCCACACCCAATTCAGTCTCCAGTTACTAGTTTGACTTTGGAATAAGGTTGGCACTCCCACTGGAGCAGAAGTTTGCGGTGAACTTTCAACCTTTCCCAGTTTAGGCCTATGCGCCTGTGTGCTTCGCAGTGTTCCGGCACTCCGCTACCAGAGAATGACATTGTTATAATTCAATGCGGATTACGTATAATTTGCAATATTTTTGGAATTAAGGCTGCTATTGTCACAAATGTTATATTGCAACCTATCACACTAATACGACTGCATTAATTCACCAGGGATCGTCATATGGCAGCGACAGCTTGTCTCCTGACCATGACAGCGGTCAGAGCTCAACATCCGCCAAGAGCTCCACGGTGGACAGTGCAAGCCCACTGTCCGAGTACCGCAACATGCTCAACCACACGGCTGCCAACAACCACTCAGGAACGGACCTTCTGTACCCCAAGTCTTTGAGACATTCTGTGCGGACAGACAGCAGTGACTCTATTGATCGGGGGTCATCAGATAGCAGGGAAGGAATGAGGGATGGAAGCCCCTTGCACTTAGATCGGGACTTGATATCAGACCCATCTGGAAACTTCACCCTCCGGAGAAAGATCGAAAATGGGGTTGAGAACAAGCGATATTCTCTGCAGGTGAGGATAACGCCAATGTGCGTACTCACATATGGGACACTCTTCTGCAACTAAATTATTCAATAATATTCAGGTTCCTCAGCATGGTGGAATAACCACGGAAACAATGCTGGGTGGTGGCCATAACTTTGACAGGCCGAGGACGGCAGACTTCTCATATCTTCTCCGTGAGGCTAGAAGTGAGGAGGCTGTTGGACTTGGGAACATGTCCGGAGGTGAGGTGGGCCTGACCAGGTGGACCGGTTGGCGAGATCATGATGATATGTCCCTCCGAGATGTGATTCAGAGGTTGAGCAGCTGCCTGGAGGACATCCAAGGACAGTATCCAGAGTTGCATGTTGTGGAGCTTCATGTCATAGAGCTGGAGGAGCTTGTCCGGGTTAGTCACGTTTTATTCAATACGGTACAACCTGTACGCAATCTCATGGAAATCATATCCGTTTCAGTCTTCGAGAAGCAGAAGAGGGTCAAACTCTTCAGATATAAGCTTAAGTGTTGAAAGTGCCCTTGAGTGTTTCGACTTCCTCAACACTGAAACCGATGAAGAAACAGACTTTGTTGATGCCATCCATGACTCAAAAAATGTAAGTCCTACCTGCTCGTAATAGTGTTGACTGTGAGGTGTAATCCATTTACGTAATTTTGGAAACAGGTTAAACTTGACCCGGGTATGACTACCCGTACCTGTGACTCAGGAATTGGCTCCCTGGCACACCAGCTGACTGAGAAACACTGTAGGAATATGAGCCCGCCACCGTCATTTGGCCTGGTCACTGGCAGCCCGCAACTTGATCTGACTCTTCTCACCCACCTAAACTATTGCCAAAAACTAGTAGAGGTAATTTAAGAAGTTGTACATCATAAGGATTACTTTTTAATTGTAATGTTGGACCTTACAGAATTTGGGTTCATTTGGTCCGATGCGTTGGCGTGAGCGTCATGCACTGGAGAAGCTCCAGAAGCAGGCAAAGGTGATTGGCAAGATCATCAGACATGCGAAGAATGGCAACACCACCAGCATTACAGGCATTAGGGAGCTTGGAAGTCATCCGCACCTGCAGGTATGTTCCATTGCTTTTCCGTCACGTAATGATGAGATTTATTTACAGTGATATTTCTCTGCAGGTTTTATGGGAGAAAGTGACAGACCAGGGTCTACACCTGTGTGTGACAGCAGATGAAGTTTTGCAAGGTTTGGAGCCTGAGTGTAGAGCAACACTTAAGGACAAGACTCCTGGGTTTTCTTTTAAAGGTACGCTGTATACAAAATACTGCCTCATCGAGTTGAAAAGTGCAGTCGAGTCTTAATATTTTGCCCTGCTTCTGGCTCGCCCGAAGTTGTGAAACAGCTACTTTATAGATTTTCTGACTGCACTTTTAGGCATTGCGATACTTTCGTTATGCTGTCAATGTGTCTAACAATTTGTATATTTCTGCAGTGACCAAACTACTGATCCAGCAAATGCTGGATATCCAAGCTTTCGACCCGGCAGCCATTGTGACTGCCTATCAATTCCAGCTTCACTTCCGAATGCATGACAGGTCCTTAGCAAAGCACCTGGAGGAGCTCTCTGAGGAAGGTTGGTCATTTGTAATTATTACTGTAATAAAAATTAGATTTTAAATAGCCGTATATCTTGTTCGCTGTCATTCCCTGAGACATTGGTTACTTTCGGGATGACGGCAAAGTGCGGATGTATAATTAGCACTGCCTTCATGCAGAACTGGGCTAGCAGCCAAAATTTCCACTTCTCATCTACTGTCCGTATGAGCCGTGCCTTCCTGTTTCCCACCCTTTCATGTCATTAGGTAACACGGACAGCTCCCTTGCCAGAGTATAAACTGCGGAATTATGCATTCAAAGATGTTAAACTACTCTGCTTCTACTCCCATTAGTGAACATCCTGCAATCATTCCAAACGGGGGACACCGATGTGATAAAGGGCACCTTGACCCATATGACCTACTCCCAGCCTCCAAAGAGTGCGGTCACAGCCTTGGGTCACCTGCTGGTCGACCCGGAGACGAAGGTGCTGGCCACCCACTTCCTGGAGGACATTACTCCAGAGTCGCCTTTCAGGCAGCAGGTCAGGGTTCAGATGACCTAATGCTGAAATGAAGTGTTTCGGGGGCTTACACTAATTTCACTGAATTTCAGGTAGTGAATGTGATGACTGAAGCTCTAGAATCTTCCAACGCGATGGACAGGCGAGTGGCCTGTGTCGCACTGTCTATTGTACAGGCATTTGAAAGTATACCACAGCTGGCCTATCTGGTGCAGGCTGACGACTCCGAAGAAGTCAGGTGAGATACAATTATTGATGCTCACAAGGTGCATGGAAATAGTAAAATGCTAAAATGCACAAAAATGTTTGCGGAATGTGAAGCTAGCATTTTCACCATACAATTAGCCATATTGTACATCGTTTACGATATCCGCCATCCTTTTTTAACACTTACGACTTCCGTTTCAGAAACGAAGCTAAGGATGCTCTCCTGACACTAGGGAAGGAAGGCCAAGAGGCCTACCAACAATCCCAACTTTCCAGTCATGGTTTTCAGGGACTAAGTGTAAAATAAAAAGAAAAAAAAGAGTTAGGCAGCCTCTTAATCGGATGTACAGTGACGGGGCTTGCACAGTCCGACTAATATTTGTACATAAAGGAAACTTATAGACTGACCTAGTGAAAAAAAAGGGGGGGAATGACCAAGTTTTAGGCGGCTTTAGGAGAAAATTGTTCCATGCGGTGAATTTTTGGCCTGAAGCTTTCAAAAAGTCCATGTAAAGAAAAGCTATGCGTGTCTTTTTTTTAAGTTGTCCATCTTTGTACAGTGAAGTTTTAAAGGCGCGACTTGTTCCTCAATTAAGTTTCGAGTCGACACTGGCATTGCATGTTAAAGAAAATGTCTGTGTTAGATTAAGTTTTCCAGATTTGTGTTTAAGAGGACGTTTTCTGTTTAAATTGTTTGAGTTTAAACGAGGTGAATAATGTATTTCCAGTTACCAAAGACGAAGGAGCGATTCACGCTTCCGGTGCAGTTATTTTAGAAAGTTAACGAAGAGCTTTAATTTGTCCTTCTTGAGTAAAATGTTGCCAACTCAAGGTGCTTTTTTTCCTGAAATACTCAGAGTAGGTGTACATCTAGGCCATTTTAAAAAAATCTGTTCAGTAAATTTCTAGGTGCTGCTATCCTGCTTGGTTTTTTCCCATAGGCAGAACAGGTGAATAATTGTTAAGTGCATTTCATAGAAATGGAAGTTTTAAATGTGATGCCAGATTGCACCTTTTATTGTGTCACGCCACCCTTGTGCAAAAGTGGTATTTTTTACTCTTTGGCAACAACGGACTGGTAACGGCAGCAACGAGTTAGCAGTATCTGTGTCTATAGATTTAAAAAATGGCCAAGTAAGTAGTCGGTGTTTACAGGAATATTAAGAAAATAAACTGAAATTGCTCACGTTTTGGGTCGACATGATGAACAAATCATGAGGTTCAGTGAGGTAAAGTAGCATTCTCGTGTTGACAACTGAGGTGAAAAGCTCGTTTTTTTTATTATTTGAGGCTAAAGTTCTGTCACTGTAATAATAATAATAATATTGAAAAGAGATTAGGGAAGAGGTCTGGTCACAAGAGGAATCATGCATTTGCAGGAGCCTTGAGAATGAAAACGCTAGTAATAAATGTGCCATACATTCAGTGTGAGCGAAGTGCTTGTCAACGTTGTTGTTTTCCTTTTTCTTGCGTGGCTAACACTTGTTTAAGTTTGCCACATTTTCACTATGATGCGTACTAAAGGAAAGACTGGAAGTTTGCAGAGAGACCTTTCTATAGTGCTAATGTCGTACTTGGAATCACACTATTCTGATACCTTTTTTTTTTGCCATTGCTCTTGCTACCATATTGATTTTTCTATCTCCCTCCACTTTGTTGGCAGCAGTGCATGTGAAAGTATACTTGGATTTACAATTTATATAATCAATATTGTCCTGACAGAATAAATGAGTTGTTTAGAGAGTTCAGTCCTCTTCATTCTTCCCATTCTCATGGTGGTTTCCATTCACCTTCCCGTTGAGCGAGAGCTTGTCATCACGGTAACCATTTGGGTTAAGGGTTTGCCAGTGCCAGAAGTCACGGCCTGTAAAAGCAACATGCAATCTAAGTAAATGGCATCTGAAATACTAATGGAGTAACTACTAAAA
This sequence comes from Catajapyx aquilonaris, assembly GCA_000934665.2. Lineage (NCBI taxonomy): Eukaryota > Metazoa > Arthropoda > Diplura > Dicellurata > Japygidae > Catajapyx > Catajapyx aquilonaris. The sequence continues at coordinate 98,963 of KZ538311.1, forward strand.
GTCTTTAAATTTAACAGTACATGTCCCGTCATTACTTTTACTTGCCTTTCTCTACTATTTAAGCCATAAGCATCCCTACAATGCAGCAGAAACCCTAGTTAAAGTGTAATGTAATTCAAAGGGCTGTAAAATTTGTTACGCTTGACGTACACCCATCACCGCAAGGAAAGAAAGTCATTGGCAGAAGAAATAACTTACACATCAGCTCCAAAGAGTACCGGGCATTCCAGCCAAGCTCATTTTGGGCCAAGGCTGCATTAGCATACATGGAAACAATATCCCCCTCTCGTCGCTCCCTGATCTCGTAGGGAACACTGGCACCCGTCACCTTTTCAAAGGTTTTCACCAACTGCAGCACCGACACACCCTTCCCAGTGCCCAAGTTGTACGTCTGAAAAAAATGCAATGGAGAGAAATGCCATACTTACACATGTCAACTACATCAAATTGGGGCTTCCACAAGAGTTCATTAGCGGCCTGCGTGGCTTCGCAAACCAAGGTGTCCACATCTCCCACGCGGCGGGGGCCCCAAGTGTACGGGATACATGTCCCGGTAGTGGCCTCAAATATACTTATGAGGTTCAGAACTGACAGGCCAATACCCAAACCCAAGTTATATACCTGCAGACAAGGGGTGGAAATGGAGAGGTGCTTCCCAGTGTTTGCGCAATGGGGCTGCTTACCTTAAAACGCTGGTGATCCTTGAACAGCTTGTTGAGGGCGGCCACGTGCCCTGAGGCCAGGTCCATTACGTGGATGTAATCCCGCACCCCAGTTCCATCCTCAGTGTCGTAATCCCCTCCGAATATGACCAGCGACGGCTTCTTTCCTAGGGCTACCTGAAGAAGCAAAGTGGGATCACACTGCCAGTCTAATATACAAGCAATAAATACCTGCGCAATGTATGGCATCAGGTTGGTGAATGCTTTGGTAGGATCCTCCCCAATGCGGCCGGATGGATGTGCTCCAACTGGATTGAAGTAGCGCAGTGCAATGATGTTCCACTGCTTCTCCGCAGCACTCAAGTCCTTCAGCATCTCCTCAATAAAATACTTGGTCCGTCCATACACATTAGTGACATTGCCCGTCGGGTGACCCTCCGTGATGGGGAGAGTGGCCGGGTTTCCATAAACGCAGCAGGAACTGGAAAACACCAGCTGGTAGCATCCGCTTGCCTTCATGGCCTCCAGCAAGTTGATAGTACCAGTCACATTGTTCATGTAGTACATCAGCGGAAGCTGCATAGACTCTCCCACTGCTTTCATGGCAGCAAAGTGAATCACGCAGTCAACCGGGTGCTGCAATTAAGTTCTACATGTCAACCATTTGGTAGTACGGACCTCTCTCAACATTTTGAATAGTGGGCAGAATCTGTGAAATTAGTTATTTTATTAATGAAAAAGCAACCAGCTATTCCATGCTGAAATTAACAGGTGGTTATAAAATTAATGCAAACCATGGTACCCAGTATTTGTCAAGGTCTTGTTGATGCTTCACTGTACAGTTACACGGTTGAGAGGTCAAGGCTTCTACTTTCTACACAAAACATGCTTTTGTTATACCCCCCAAAAATAGTACACACCTTCTGAAAAATGTCGGTGAGACTCTTGGAGTCGAGCAGGTCACACTGGTAGAAAGTGACCTTCTTTCCAGTGATCTCCTCGACCCTCTGGAGACTAGGAGCCACTCCTCCACCGTCGACACAGTTGGCAAAGTTGTCAATGGCCACAACATGATACCCAGCATTCAACAGCTCGCAAACACAGTGGCTTCCGATGTACCCAGCACCACCAGTCACAAACACAGTCTTCTGACCCGACATCACTAATACGCACCTGAAGAGTTAAAAATGCTGACGTGAGTAAAGGGAATGTGAACAATCCGGCCCGGACGAGTCTGGCAGGCGCCTCTTGATAAATATTTGGGAAGCCTCTCAAAAGGATTTGACATTGACCTTTTTGCTGCTGTTTGGTCCGCTGCACACACACCGGCTGCCTAAGGGGCAATGGCCATCCCGTCCATTAGCAAAAGGGGCTAATGACCGTCGCTTTTTCAAGGGCGATGCTACCTCTCGTGAAAATATTTGCCAGAGAATGGACCGAAAATTTCATCCTTGGGCAAAAGTGACGTCAAAAACTAGTCACCAAATGATGTAAGATCACTCAAGGCTAATTTGCATAGCAGTGTCCTACTTACAACAAGCCGAATGATGAGTTGTCTGTTTTCCTTCTTCTTCTGCCCTTGTGCCAAATGCAGTGCTGTGGACAAACGTGTGCAGCCAACCAGACACAGATGATGATGGCAGGCCACTCACACAGCGTCTGGTGCTAGACTGCTAGCCAACAGTGTTTTCCTCCGTTTTGTGTGGCAGGCAAGCCACCCCCAAGCACCACAATGCCCTTGGAGGACTGCTGGCGAAAGGGGGGGAAAAAGGACCACGGTTTTTGTCACGGTCGAAATAATAACAGGGGCCCTCAGTGGAAAAAAGTCATGTGAAAACGTGACTCAATATTTGTTTAATTACGTGACTGTACAAATATAACATTGAGTGGAATTTTCGTCCTGTTATAGTTACTGCTAATAAGTTAGCAGTAACTAGCAGTGAGATGAAAAATTCATTGTTTCTAATGCAAACGTGCAATAAAGAACCGGTTTGTTTAAAATTGCGCCAGAATTGTACGTGACTCATCCGCCAGAAATGTTGTCTGCGCAATAGAGAAAGTACAGCCTGAATTTAATGACAGTACAATGATTAAAAGGCATTTTATTAACCAGTAGTTATGATCAATCAGTCAATTTGCAAACACGTTTAAATTTGCCTACTTTTTCTCCAGTGAAGCTCAGTGGTCGGGAGGTGTCGCCGTCTGTGGCCAACTGTGCCAACTACTCATTTAGTGCACAGTCTACATACGTTGCATCATTACACGTGCTGGCAGCTGTTTAATTGTTTGTCCAGAGTTTCTGGATTTTAAAAAAATGTCCGGACCTGTGGAGTTCCAGGTTGTGGTGATGGCTGCGGGGAAGGGCTCCAGGATGTCAGAGGTCACAGCTTCCAGACCCAGGTGCCTCATACCCGTGGCCAACTATCCGCTGCTGTGGTACCCTCTCAGTATGCTCCAGAGGAATGGGTTCCAAGGTTAATTGTTGTGCAGAGCTTTCCAATTTGTGGGGTACTAACATGGCCAAGTTTTTTTTTTCCAGAGGTGATTGTGGTGGTGCCGGAGTCGGCCCAGAGCGAGGTGGCTGCCCTCCCTAAGAAGTATTCCCTGGCGCTGAAGCTGGACGTCGTGCCAATCAGTACCAACACCGACTGGGGGACGGCTGATTCCCTCCGGCACGTACAGGACAGGATTAAAGTAAATGTGGATTAAACATCAGGAAAACAAATCATTTTTGATATAATTAATTCCAGACGGATGTGATTGTGGTGAGCTGCGACCTTATCGCGGACATCAACCTGGCCGAGGTGGTCCTTCCGAGGCGAATTCATGGCGCGTCAGTCACTGCTGTCTATTCAAAGGTGGATCTACATCTGAATAAGGTTCAAGTGCCTGGACCAAAAACCAAGCACAAGAATGGTACGCATTTGTAAAATTAAAAGTGTGGAAAGAAAAATTATCCATGCCGCTTTTCAGAGCGTGATTTGGTTGGGATTGACCAGAACTCTTCTCGGTTGGTTTACCTCACGTCCGAAGCGGACATTGAGGACGAGACTGTCTACATTAAAAGATCTGTACTTCGTCGCTACCCGCATGTGCGCTTCCAGACTGGTCTTTTGGATGCGCATCTTTATGTGCTGGCAAAGTGGGTGTGTGATTACCTCGCACAGAACCAATCAATCACTGCCTTGAAAGGTGAATTGATGCCGTACCTGGTGCGCAAGCAGTTTTCAAAGCCGAAGGTGGAATCGCCGTCTAAGCCTACTGTTGCATCGTTGGTGTCGGAATCATTTGTTTCCGACATATTCAGCTTCTCAAAAGAGGATGAGAGAGCCGTTAGAATCCGAGAGGCTTCGTCCTGGACCGATCACAGTGGTGACATGGACGGTGCGTATCACTCAGAGCAGATACGCTGTTATGCGCATGTGGTCCAGTCAAAATGTTTGAGAGCCAACACACTGCCTGCTTACTGTGAGGCCAACCGACTTGTGTCCAAAGACTGGGTCGATGTAATAGAAGGTGGGGTCTTGCGCCTCATACATCCGTCTAGTCAGGTTATGAGTACTCAGATTGGTCCGGATTGCTGTGTGGGTGAATCGACAATCATAGCAGCAAAGACGTCAATCAAGCGATGCATCATAGGAAGCCATTGCAAGATTGAGGAGAAGGTTCGCCTGACTAACTGCATTCTCATGGACAATGTGGTCGTAAAGGAAGGGTATGTTTATTATTACAAACAATAGAATATGAAGGCTACAGTGGTTAATATGGTCATCGTTTCATTGTAAATATATTAAATTGCGTGACATACTTAACTGCAATTAATATCTTCTGCTACAATGTGTACCGTATTATCACTTATTGAAAGAGAACTACAATGAAATACCTGGAGCTAAAAGGTCATTTAAAAAAAGTGCTTCGTGCCATTATTCGGATAAATTTTTTTTTCTGAACTTAATCCGTAGTGTCATTAACATTTCAAAAGGGTCATGTTAGTTTTAATAGAAAATGTTATTTTTTCCAACTTTGTTCCTCTCTTTACAAGGTCGGTTCTGCAGGGATGTTTAGTATGTGCTAATGCCAATGTGCACGAGCTGTGTGACTTGAAGGATTGCCTCGTTGGTGGAAATCACACTGTTCATTCTGGAAGTAAGTAGTGAGCTGACAAGGGAACCTCCTGAAAATGAATGTCAATTGGCAAATCATGACTGAATGCAAATTATTCTTCATGGTACGAGGAGACAAATTGCAAATGATCTTGATTTGCCCACCAGTTTTCATTTTCAGAAGATTCCCTTGCAAGATTTATGCTATTTAGGCACAAGTACTTTCATGGCCCTTTTTTTTTTGCAGCTCGAAGCAGCAATGAAATTCTGGTGGATGTTGATCGAATGATGGAGATTTGAGTACCAGCAATTGCTACAGTGATTGGTTAAAAAATTGCAATTTACATGACAGAAATAATAACTTTTACATATTTGTCAAATGCGTATGCCTATTATACTGTCAAATTACCTGTATGCCACAATTTGCAATTATCTCAACTTAAGGTCTTATCTGGTGCAAATGGCCACTGGCAACAATGTGTCAGTTTATGATCTCCAGTATTTTCATAATTTTTCCCTCAGGCGTTTCTAAATGTAAAATTATGGGGGGCAATTGAATAATCCTCATAAATTATCAAATCAGTCATGTCTGATTGGATTGGCTTGCTTCCAAATCACACATCATTTTGAAGGCGTGGAGATTTTTTATTATTCTTTTTATTATGCATGATCAGTTTCATTTTTTACACTAGTAATGACTGACCTGAATATCTATCCATCCATGTAAACATAACATTTCCTTGATTTGTTTGGCTAAATTAAACTGTCAATTTGATGCGAGTGTCCAGAGGCTAAATTGCAGCCCAATGGAGGCTGCACACAGCTGATCATTCGCTAACAAGCTTCACTGGGAAAAATTGTGATTTGTACCACACGCTTGTGCTTCCTGAAGTCACACTTTTCCACCCGGAGACAGTGACGGGAAGCGATTTAAGGGTGAGACAAATGTACAAACAAATTTTCCTTCATGGCCTGTAACCTTTCCTTTTGCACACACTAGATCATAGGTGGGGAACCTTTTTTCTCCGTGGGCCGCATAGAGATTTCAAAAAAATTTGAAGGGCAGCATCTAATAAAAGCAATTCAACTTATATAAAAAAGTTTACAGTAATTATAAATATCCATCGCTTTAAATAACTTCCATTAATTGCATAAATCATCATTAAATTGATAAAATTAGCTAAATATATCAATGAAAATGGCCTGTATAAATTTAAAAAAACAATGTTTTTGTGGATTTAAAATAATTAAAAAGAAAATCACAGGCATAAAATTTTGCAATTTTAATTTTTTAAAACTTAAAGGAATTCCAAAATTTTTGCGCGGTCTGTGCAAGCCGGATCCGGCCCGCGGGCCGTAGGTTGCCCACCCCTGCACTAGATGGAAGGAGCTTGGCGTTTTTTCGAGGGTGGGAAATTAGATATTTCTATGGTCACCATATAGGCCTATAAAAGGGCACAGCTATTAAGAATGTAATGGACATGAGACAAGGGTATTTATATTATTTTCCTTCCCCGTTCATAGGGCCATAGGCCCTTTTGGGGGGACACACACACAGGTTTACAAAATTACACAAGAAAGAAGAAAAAAAAGAAAACGTACACTATGAACAGTTAAATCAGAGGTGGGTTGTCAGTAACAGTGTACCATACGCTTATGAACATTGGACAGATATTGGGTGAATTTGAAAGATTTGTTGATTCGATACAGTCATAAAAAAAGAAGAGAGTTGGTCAGGTGGAAAACGAAGAAAGGAGTGAAGGTATATAGTACGTGGCGTATTAAATATTAAACATTCAAAAAGCATATGGAAAAAATCAAAATAACTGTTTAAATAACACCAATCACAAATGTCCTCACATAGTCTTATGCCCGTACCAGCTTTTATTGGGATGTAGGTTGACATGTTCCGTAAGTTTATGTGCATTTTGAGCATGGGCAAAGGCAGGTCGATAAAGAAATATGGCTCTTGAGCATATGTTGACTTGTATTGTTTGTAGTAGATGTATCTTTTCGTATTAGACAACCGGTTCAGAAAAAGGTTTTGCTGGAATTCCTCAGCTATTTGCAATGTTTGACTGGGATTGGATATCAAGTCATCCCATTTGACATTTAGTGAGTCAAAAAAGGTAGTACAGGATCTGACCCAATTTGCAGCCTTCTGCGGTAATTTCAAGTCTGCTTGTTTCGAGTAAACATACGCCACTTTCATAATTCTTTCATCGTGCATTGTTTCAAGCTTAATTATAAATTTGGCTATTTGTTCTAATAGGAAAATACTAACTGAGGTTTCAGCCGTTTCTGAAAAGACAAAATGTGTGGCCGCATATCTCGGGAGGCTTAAAAATTTCTTTAGAAAAGTACATTGAGTACCAGCATTTTGGACTGCCGGGGGCCTCAAATTTGCTCACCATATGTCAAGACTGGCTTAATATGGGAATTAAATAATTTGATTGCAATTATCAGATCACGAATTTTCAGTTTAATTCAGGTTGTCCAAACTGAATTTATTGCCAACATTGATTTTGTTTTTGAGAGATCTGCGGTGGACTTTGAGTTGCCGGAAGTTGTGAAAGGGACACCCAAGTAGGTGTACGAGGAAGTCATGAGAATTTTTTCCTTACCCCACCAAAAAGGTTCTGTTTGGATGTCTACCTCCTCTCCTAGGGCACATTATTTTGGTTTTGTCTAAGTTAATTGTCAGTTTATTTAACGAAAAATAGTCTTTTAGGATGTTCAAATTACACTGAAGATATAGACTACACTTTGAAAATGAGCATACTGTGGGAGTAATACGCAGGCATTCTTGCAGCACAGTTCAGTAATATTATGCAGCAAGCATTGCCCCTTCTAACTGCACAAATTTTATGGGTATGTCGGGCCAAGAAAAGTCAACAGTTGGTTTTACTACAGTGCGTCTCAATAATGGAACTTGGCAGGTCTTAATCGTTCAAGTGCTCTGCTGGCAACATGCGATCTTCAATGTCCATCTATTAGCACGATCTACAAGTGCTGCAGAGGGATCAAGACAGCGCCAGAGTACTTCCATGATGTAATCCTCAGAAATTGTTTTGCCAACATGTGCTTTGCATATCTCAGGTTAGTAGAATACTACTCATGGTCTAATGGCTTTTGATATACATTATTTCCTTTTCGCCTCCCATTTAATGCATCGGTGCTATGAGAGTGCTCGTCTTGCGTCTTCTCCTGGAATTGCCTGGAAGTTGTTTCCCATACAATAATTTATGAAGCAAGTAACATCTGCTGTTTCATCGCCACTAACTCTAGATCATATCGAGAAATACCATCCAGAGTATATAATTTGTATCGTGTATGTATGCATCACAATTATTTTGAGAGTAGTAGTAATTTTAGCCATGACAATTTCAAATATTTGGTAGCCCATTAATTGCCTAATTATAGGGAAATGATCTAATTACACATTTTCATTACAAATCCCGGGTACGGTCCAAGGAGAGCAACAGCTTTATTATTCATTACACGGCTCCAAACCACGCATATGTTTCGGGCCCCACAGATTGTGTAATAAGAGAAATGCGTTCTGTTTTTTTTGTGATCCTCTCCCCAACGCAGAGGCGGCATAAATCCAGTGCTCACGACCCTGCAATTGGATGGTGGGCGTAATAATAAATAAGATGGGGGGAGATCCGGTTTGCGCTATCCGAACACCATCATGATGAGCATAAATCTGAGGGCTCTTCTTCTCCCGGAAAAAAATATCCTTCCTGCGCTGCGTAGGCTTAGGAAGCAATTGCTACCAACGCCTGCATGGGCCTTCCCAATCTCATTGAAGAGGAGTTTTTAAAGGTGGGTGGGGAAAGTCCTTACCAACAACCTTAGAAGCATGCTCATTAATCACAGGGTGGTGACTGTCAAGCCTTTTCCTTGCCCCCTCATGCCACCAACTCCATTTCTTATCCCTTCAAGACAGATGGAGTTCCACTTTGATCAGTCTTTTGGGAGGGGGGGAGAGCCCGAAACAAGGACCAGGCTTCCCTTCCGAAAAGTTTGGGAGTGACGGTGTTGCCAAATTTTTTTTGCAGGGTGCTAGGTGCAATTAACGGTGACGATGAGCATATCCTTCGGGGCAGGAGAGGAAACTTTTCGGAGGCTACAAAGGCTCCAAAACTTATTTTTGGAAATTAAATTTTTGAGGGTGTTGCAAGCCAAGGGGTTTTGACAGGCTCGAGCTACAAACGGCATCACGAAATGTTCCCATTGAGTTACAGAGAGAAAGAGAGAGAGAGAAAAAATGGGGGCGAGTGGGATAAAAATCGATTCGAGTATAGTTGGCAATTTCGACATGTCGAGTATTGGGGGGAAAAAGGGGGGGCTGTCAATTTGCATTCAACTATGAAAGCCATCAGCAGTTTGATGCCAGGCTATACACAAAAATCTGATTTAATCTAGAAAAAAAGGGGGGCAGGTTGGGAATTCGCGTTTTAAAAGTACGTCAGAGTGAATTACACTTCAAAATTTGCAGTACATGGCTGAAGTAACGCTGTATTGGTAAAACACTTGTACGTCAATCAGTTTATTACTTGCTGTATCATGAACAGTTTTTCAGAGTTAAAGACTGATGCCATAGTATGTTTCTGAAGCTTGCGGAAGTGTGAACGAAATTAAAATTAACATATACTTTTCGTACTGAAACTGTATAAGAGAAACTGAGATTATCGGTTCCGACAGTAAACCACAAAAAATGCGCTTATAAAGTTACTTTATTTTACCATTCTCACTTTGCACGTACAATTTTCCACCTAATGCCGTCAAAGTATAACTAATGAGCGGAAAATAATATCCCGAAAAAACGCCGGTTTACAATCGGAAGGGTCGCCACAAAATTCTCCTGTTGTTCATCAACCCTTCCCCCTTTAAAATGAGAGCACTTTTTTATCTTCATTATTGCAATGATCCCTTTGTGAGCACCGGCGCTGCATACTTGAAGCGAGTGAATCATTCAAGGGTTGTTAGGCGGTGCCTATGCAGCCTCACCCTGCTCTCTTAGCACAGATTGGGGAATACTTGGAGTGGCCTCTCAGAGGCTCGTTTTCAACACATGAATGTGTTGTTTTTTTTCATCCACTTTCTTTGCCCTCTAGTGGTCAATTTTGGCCGACTTCGGGGCACCTTTAGCCTCATCCTACTTGATAAGAGACCCTAATTTGAATCCATTATCCTGTATATTCAGAGCCACCAACAATCCTTTCCTGTTCGGCAGGAAGTCTGCTTGCAAGGGGCTCATTCCTTCCATATGGCAGGACTACCATTAATTTTATTTTACAGTGAATCGTAGCGGAAAAAATGTGGTCCTCACGCTGAATGGACCCAACCCCACCTTGGGAATGGCAGTGGTGCAGAAAATCGTAAAGTTGGGGGGGCCTTATCTGCATAGCAATGGTACCGTAGTGCAGCTGACACAAGTGCAGATATCCGACAGAAAAGCATCCGGGCCAACGGGTTAGTTCGGGCCCCACTTACAACCATCTAGTGACCTTACAACCGCCCCAAGGATTTACATCAGAGTCCCCCC